>OY744603.1:1662165-1747165 GCA_963556255.1 Allolobophora icterica
TAAACAAGATTTGTTATAATTAAACTAGAGGAACTGTCTATAGCCTAAAAGTGTAAGGACGCTGGAATAGCGCTAACAATGATTTAACGCCACCCTACCAAAACCCCTACCACTTTTGTTGCACAAAGAATCCTCATAGGTATGCCATGTAGGTATATTATCAACCGGAATCCATTTGCCAAACAGAGAGTGAGGCTACGTTATTCTAAGAAGCTGGGACGCGCGTGATACGGCGCGTAGGTATGTAGAAGGCATGCAGGATGTCGGGAGGAGTTTGAAAAACATCCGCTGGCATCCGAAGCATGTCGGGAGGAATTTTAGAAGGCATTCGAGAGATTTCAAAAGGAATGCCAGGAAGTGCTTCAAAAGCCTTGTTGGAACACAAGGAGCGGGTCGGGAAAACGCAGAGAAGAGAGAATCACCCGTGCGAGTCAACTGAGTCAAGCGAGTCAACCAACGGACGTGAAAGAGACGAACTCTACGCTTACGAATCGATACCCTTGCATCTACCGACAATGTAAAGAAGGAGAACGACCCAAGCCGCGATACACCTCCTGAAGTCTGGCACAGCCAATCGAGAGAACCGAGACAGAGCATCCCGAGGCGACGAAACTTACCCCCCCCCGTCTACGACGATCTTCCGCATCCGACCCGCTATCATCACTGCAGGATTTGAACCCGCTATCGTGAACGACCGTCAACCGATTTCCCTTTCGCCCATGAATGATGAGGAGAATTTCCAAACGTCAACCGCTGCGATGGAAGTACGCCAGCCAGCCACGTAAACAGTGCACTACCATTGTAAATATAGACCGATCCTAGTTAGTAAGAAACACTCTCTTGAGTATAGTTCGACAGGGATCTAGGACTGCCTGATCGAAACGCCTGCGCGACTACCTCTCGACGTATATCGACGGAATTATCAGTCTGCTGCTTCATTCAATTTGGTTGTTTTCTACGACCCTGTCTGTGTGAACCCTTTCACTTTGGAGCATTCTCTACGAATAAGAGCTACATAACTATATCAGCTAACGACAGCCCCGATCTAATTACTACCCAGCCAGACGTATCGACGAACACAAGAGAGCGACCCGCACATATGAATGCTGCCAATTTATCTTTCCCTTTGATTGCCCGATAATCCCACTTGATCTAATTGATTTCCGAAGTGTTCGTGTGGGACCTGACTGGACCTATTTAGTATTGATTGTTAATCTGCGCTGTAGTTTAGACGTCTAAACCAGGGTCGCATTAAAGCTAGCGCGGGCCCGGGTGCTATGATTACCTATATAGCCATCAGTGCGGAGCCCAATTACAAGTAGAGCCTACAATAAATTTGTTAATGTACTTCCGAAAATTCGGGCCCCTCAAAACTGCAGGCCCGGGTGCTGGAGCACCCTTAGCACCCCCTAATTCGGGCCTGTACTAAACGTACTTGTTGCCAAGAGAGTAATATATACACGGTTAGTCATAAAAAACGTGTCCCTACATATTCTGCTATAACTTCGTCCGAAATCAGGTGATGTCAACGAAATTTAACTAAAGATAGAAGAGTTATTACTGAGCATTGAAAAAGTTTAATTTTGTGTTCAAATTGACCCCCCTTGGGCATCCACACATGCGCGAAAACACGTACGCAACTGCTTAACTGACTCATAAATGATGCGCTGATCCATTTCGTTCCATACCTCCACAATTCGATGACACAACTAGTTAACATCACGTATTCGATTTCTGTAGACCGTTTCTTGCATGACATTTCATACTTTATAGTCTTCCGGATTTAAATCAGGGATGTTAGGTGGCACAACGTATGCGGAATGCAATCAGGTGCTTCAGTTTGCAGTAACTCAACAGTCTCGCGCACTCTTTGCGCTGGGGCCCTATGCATAAGAGGGGTGTAACACTTATTCCCAGCTTAAATCTGGCCTACGCCGGAGTAGTGGGTTAAATCGGCATGCATGAGATGTAGGGAACTGTGGGCGCGAGGGGGCCGCTATAAAAGCTGGATGTTATAGCTCCCTTATTAGCGTGTGTCACTTGGCTAGTGTTGGTCGGGGTCTTTGCCTGGAGAGTTATCATGTCTACTGGGATCGAACTCTCCCCTTGTACTGCCGTTGGCCAGTCCCCCGTTCCCATGTGCAGGGAGCCAGTGCCCCGTTCGCCCATTAGTGTCCCGCCTAGATGGTTGAATGAAGACGTGTTTTGGAAAGGATGGTTGGCTGATCCTATACCCGCTGGATTTGCTAGATCCGGCGTTGCCGTGGCGTAGGACTCACCAACGGGGTTTCTGTCGGAGGAAGAAGGGCCGAAGTAAGAGTCACGTGGGTGCGGTTCAACATGGGAGCGAGGATCAGGGTGGTTTCTGCCGAGCTGGTCCTGGATCCTCTTACTCCTTCTGGGCAGGTTGACTTCACATACTAGATCACTCTCTTCAGTGTCATAGCGGTCATGGGGAAGGGCTGACGAGTGGGGTTTACGAGTGGCAAAGCCGGCCAGTTGTCCGCCGGCAAGGGAGGATAATCCTCCCCCAGGGTCCGAATATACCATCTTCGGTCTTTCAAGGGTTTGTAATCTATAGGTCAAAGTCCCTATGGACTCCCTCATATGCGTCTGCATACCTGCAATTTGGGCTTGACTAGCGGTTACTTGGGTCTGTACGCCTGCTATTTGGGCCTGAGTCTGAGTCTGCATACCTGCTATCTGGGCCTGAGTCTGAGCCTGCATACCTGCTATCTGGGCAGATATCCGGCCTAGTGCCTGGGCCATCTGCGTTATGCTGTCCTCCAACGGGGATTTATTAGCTGCGCGTCCACTAACCGGCGAGAAGGGTCTATTATTATTCATCCCATCATCATCATCATCATCATCATCATCATCATCATCATCATCATCATCATCATCATCATCATCATCATCCTCATCATCATCATCATCATCATCATCATCATCATCATCATCATCATCATCATCATCATCATCATCATCATCATCATCATCATCATCATCATCATCATCATCATCATGCAGGCTCCTTTCATCCAAGTTAGACAAAGAGATTTCCAGTTATCGGCTGTATTATAACGTATCTAATACTTCTGTCACACGTCTAACAATCCACGGACAATACTCAAACAATGCGCTAACAGTTAGACAATATAAGACACGTGTACCGTGTTCCTAGGATGACAGTGTATATGGGCCTATTCAATCCGTGTTTTATTAGTACTAGGGGCGTAATTATCTTAACCTATCTTCGGGCGTTAATTATCCTACTTATCAATACTTTAGAGACGGCGTAATTACCTTAAGCTATCAATACGCACGCGGCCAGTAAAGGCGCGTCGGTCGGGCTGCTGAAACTGCATCTATTTACTCACGTTGGGCGGTTCTCTGGGTCCTAGCTCTGCGATGCGGCTGTCAATCATGTAGTTATCAGGGGTAGAGATGCGCGGTGGTGGCTGTCGTTGTCGTCTCAACGGTTGCGTTCTCCTTTGTGTAGCTTCGCGTAGGAATACGCTCTTCTGGGGTGAATCGGTCGGCGTGGTCTTTGTTACAGAATCTGGGTCCTTCTTGACTTCTATCTGGAATCGGAGGCGGCATACAATGTGTAGCTTGCTCTCAGCGCGGCCGGATGAATCACTGTGAAGGCCTGTAGACGATGTCAACGACGGAACTCTGTTTCCGGCGGACGTCTAGGCTTCGCGTCAGATCGGAGTCCTTTGTCTCAGGTGACGCGCTTCTGCGGCCGAACTCTTTATCTTCTCTCCGCGTCTCTTTCTTCCGAACAGCACTCGTTGCAGGACTGGCAGAACTCGGTGCAGAACTAACTTATTACTAAAGAACCTTCCGTTTTATATGATGAATCTATACCTAACTTAAGTGGGACGGTGTTGGTTGAGGCCAATCATGACATTGCGTCTCTTTCGGGCATCAGTCCATTACAGGCTCATTAGTGGGGCCTGGATGTCGATTTCCTCTCTCCTGATTGGCTGGGGCCTCCTTCCTGCGTCGCCGTACCTTTCTTTAGCAGCGGGGGTGCCCTACCATCCCGATAGAAAGATGGGGGCCGCCTGCTCTTCCATGATTGGTCGGGGCCTGTCATCTGTTGAACACCGCCTTCTGTTGCAGCAGGGGGGTCCGGGATGGTGGCTCACGTTACAGTCGTTGGTCGTCTCCTCGGGTCTTCGCTGATTGGTTGACCGTCTTTCAGGGTAGCGGCTGGCTGTCGGTGGTGACATCAGCGGGGCGGTACTGTGGGTAGCGATGGTGGTTCATATTGCACCATCGGTAGGTCGTTCGCGGCTGCTGTAATTGGTTGATGTTTCCAGCGCCCTCTGGTGACGTGTCGTGGCCGACCGTTGCTCGAGAGGAGGGCGGGGAGAGCGGGTTGGTGGCTCGAGTTACATGCTTCGGTTGCTTGGCGGATCGGCTTGCTGATTGGCTATCGGGCTTTACTGTAGATTCTCTCCTTTACGCCATTACAATTATATCTAACTTATTATTACCTCCATTACATTACATTCCCTTCAATAAAAAAAGTGAGGGAGTTAGACGAATCTCACAGAGACAGGTGTACCGCCTTACGCTGGACATAACGCTATTCCGATTCTACCCCTAGGAGTAAGTCCGCTATTCCCAGCTTAGTGGCTATAAACAAAGATGGCGGCCGTTGTGATTCGCCGCTTCGACGATATTTTAGACGTCAAAAAGTGTTTAAGAGGCGCCATAATTAGTTCGCCTCGTTCACCGACAACGAACTTAATATTACTTTTCGTTTGCCGTCACAAAATGCTAAAATTTGACGAGATACCTGACGATGTTGCATTCGAAGTGCCGCCGCAGGTTCCGTACGGTGGTAATGACCCCTGGAGCGCTATTCTGCTCGAAGATGAAATAGGCCTACTCCGTTATCTCACGAATGTCTGACAATGGGCCCTGCATTAGTAGAACACCTCATTAATATTGTGCATTGACCTTAACACCCGGTTCGATTAAGTGGATGTTTATTAGGGTGCATCGAGAAAAATATTTTTTGAAAAGAATATTCTAATAGTTGGCGATAGGTGCCTTTTGTACTACTTAGTTAGCATGCAAATTTTAGAATTTTTGGGATAAGTTCTTGAGGTGCCCCAACGACCCTAAAATGTTCATGATTTGAAGGCTTCGGAGCCGTGCATTTAACGTAATTTGTTGTAGGGCAAAGTAATTTATGTATAGCTTTAAGGAGTTCTGTTGATCTTTTAGTAGGTAGGTGGCAATCATTCGAGTTCCTTAAGATGAGCAGGAGTTTCTGACTGACCAGAGAACAGTAAGGTTGATGTGTATAAGTAATGTCGACAAACTTACAGCAAATTAGCTTGCTAACAAGCAGAAAAGAAAAGCTATGCAAGTTAGTCGAGTCGAAATATATTAAGTCATTGTGTGGTGAGAAGGTCGTGGATGTTAATGATGACTCAGTAGACAATTCTGAATCTAATTTCGATACCAGCAGGTCAAACACTTGTATTCAACCAGGTGATAAAGCTAAATTTTATGTTGTTGAATTTAGTTATAATCAACTTGTGATGCGTCAAGAGACTTTTGTAGAAGACTACCAACATTAGCTTAAGTCTGTGATCGTTATGATGTTTCAGACAGAGCAGCTGCCGAGATAACACCAGTGTGCTGCAAGATTTTGATGTGATGTTGATTTGTCAAATGTTATTGACTAAAATAAAGTTAGACGTGAATGATGAAATTACTGTAACGAGCTGGAAGACTTGAACAACGCAGGTGATTTACTCGGTTTGTTTCTGATGGTCGAAAAGATAAAACTCTATTGTACTGAATGTCAAGGAAGGAAATAAGTACTATAGACGAGTTGTTATCGAGGGACACGTATTATCGTTGGTGAAGGAACCAGGTTCGACTTACGTCGGACATATGTCACCCACGACTAGACCAGCCTTGCAAAATTGTTAACCACATCGGAGCATATGCTTTCACTACATACATCGCCAACATTTGAAGCTCTACTGATGGTTTGCAACTGCCAATGTACAACTGCAATATTTTATTCGCAGCTGTAAACCACCGCAAGTGATTCAACGTTCCACTTCCAGGGTCTTGTTTTAGATTAATTCAACGAGCATTGGCCTCTAACAACCGCGTTACTAATGTCCGACAAATACTGCCGGTCACTACTTAGGTCAGCTAGAGTTGCAGGTGGCAAATCCGATTCAATTTTATCAAAGATCACTGATGGTATATGTTTAAACGTTAATAAACCATTACCAATTGGCCCAGAGAAAGCACGATGCTCCATGTTAACGCATGACCGCAAGAATATTTGAACGCTGGGAATGCGTCAATCCCGAAAGCTAGGATAATTGTACGGTCTGAAATTCTAAATTCGTTGTTCCTTTGCTAAAGTTTGATGCGTCTGATGAAACTGAACTCGCTGACTGGCAGGTATGCGTAGCAGAACACCACTAACAGTGAAGGTGTCTGATGAAGGAATGATGCAATTTGTAGCGACGCACCCATGGCACAAAAGTTCGACTTTCCAGATTCCCATGCCACTCATAAGCAGTGGAGCGGTATGTTGTTTTCAGCTGCAGTCTGCGGAATCAAAGCTAGGAACGGTTTCATAAGAACAAGAATGGAATCCAGGCGAATAATGCCGACTTTTAACACTAAGAAAGAATATCGTATAGCCTGACTACTTAGGTCTACCTACACTAATAGGAAAAGACTACTACTGTAGTTGACCGCTACTGTAGTTTAGACTTTAGACTCACTGTTTCATCATTGGTGTAATAGACATAATGATGGAATAATATACTTAATATGTTTTACCAGTATTGCATTCTACTTGTCATGAGATTCATACTGTAGAAGCTTGTTTTTCTGGACATTACTCCTTGCATAACATGGGCAAATATTGTGCGTCTAATGTCAAAATTTCAAGGTAATTGGGGCACCTCAAGGGCATGTGCTAAATTGGTGAAATTGCACCAGAATATTGCTGACATCAATTGGCAACTACTTTGCACTATTAGAAATAAAAATGAGAATTTTTTTTTCTCCCATTACAATCGATGCACCCTAATGTTTATATGGCCGAATGCAGAGACCCCACAGATACCAGAAGATTTTGCTGAAAGTTGGTCGTGTGCGCAAAAGACGATTTGCTAGAACGTACCTCTTCCTTGTACAGACGTATCGTAATTTATGCGATCATTCCGAATGTTACTGGGTGCTGCTACAGTAAAGAATTTTTCATCAGTAAATCAGATGAAATTGATTAGGATTGCAGGAGACAACCTCAATAGCTGAATGGAACAGGAATGTTTGAATCTTGCTTGTTTGTTAGCCTCTGTGAGTTCTGAACATGTCGTTTCTTTAAACATTGCCAAAAGTAAATCACACTTAACGATTCTCCTAATTGATGACTGGCTGATTCCTATTCTCGAGCTATTTCTCTCTGCGTACGATGCGCTTGCGGCAGTTTCCTGGCTGAGGACGAGTGATTCAACCTGTTCAACATTGTCGACCGTTCTGGCCGTTCGCGGGCGTCCGCTAGGCCTACACCTGGTTGACGATGAAAGACCCAGTATTATCGATCTTTGAAAGGAGAGCATTTAATTCACCCCGAGTTCACCCTTTATCTTAAAATTTCTTTAGAAAACGTTTCGCACGGTAGTGTTTAATCTTTCTTTCAATTCTAGCGACATGTTTATTTTCGTTGGTAAACGTCGGGGTTGTAGTGACGTAATAATAGTTTGGGCTGGTCCAGCTTTTTATAAAAAATAATTTATATGGCATTTGGCTAGACCATCAGACGTCATTATTCTGGAATTTCATTAAAATTTATGGTTATCTGCATGAGTTATGTTAAGTTATGTAAGGGCACGTTTTTTTCTGACTCACCGTGTATATTTGCAACGAAGATTGTCTTTGTCCAAGTTTTCATCAGATGATGCAGGGCCTAACTGATAATGGATGTGATGATGACAATGATAGTGTGTCGTTGGTGTGTCGCCAAAAATTGGTGTGTCGCGAATCCGCATAGCCTACGTCCGTCATTTCTACAATACACTTACTTACTTGAAGCTTAATCTAGACCAAACAGTCTTCATTAGCAGCCCAAACCCAGACCGTATAAAGCACTCAATCACTCATTAGGGTGATTCATGCCGCAATGGGGAAAAGATTTTTTGCTGATTTTCTGACATAGTAGATTATTTTGTTCCTTTTGTTGTTCTGAACAATACAGCAAAGTTTCGCTGTAATCTATAAATGTTTACTGGTTGCTCAACGCCCTGAAATTCGAGATAGAGTCCCCATGGAGAAAGCAATGTATCTGCCATTGACGAGACACTGGAATGTAACGTTCTAATTACATTGGGGTACAATCTTGGGATGAATCGTTTCAGACAGCCAGATGCGTATAATTTGGCCAGATGGATGGCTAAGGTTATTCACGTTTTTTGAGATCAATTTCAATTGACAACCTCTGGGAAAAGATATGTCACTGAACTCTGTTTATTTGCAAGCCATATAAACATATACGCGAGAGCATGGATAGCTTGTTCAGTGGCATCTGATGCACCAGTTAACGACTTACAATTGTGCAATCAGATCAGGCAGTATGCATCAATTAACAAAGTTCTGTCTGAGGATACCAAATAATTACAATCATCTGTGGCATATAGGACCTGAACTGGTCTTTTTGTCTTTCTTTCTGACATATCATCGTTGGACTTGAACGCAACATTATTGCTGGCATATGTCAACATGGCAAAGACTCCAGAGTCAGAGGCACTAAAATAGATCCTTGTATGGATCTATGCAGCGAAGAGCTGAATGAACTTGTTAATCCATCTTCAATCTGTACCATGCGTTCTCTTCGCAAGTTGGCACTGATACAGACTTCATCATGTCTAATGATGCAGAAACTGGAGCTCATCAGTGAGATTTCAACAGATCGAATCTGCCATGGTTTGTGTTTAGTCAATGATGCTGCTGAGTGCTCCATTGCTCTGATATCACACTTAAATGAATCTATAACCAAGAATGAAAATGAGATGCAAAACTGATACAGGTGGTTGAAGATCAATGAAGCCATGTGCCAGATTCTCACAAATCAACTCGGAGAGGCTGCAATTTGCCTTAACAACTGGAACACTGATTTACGATTGACTATTAAACAGTTCCTAGTGGATTACGGATTTTTTAGTTAACAGATATTGTGAATATCTATTTTCTAATGGCTACTTTGAGTTACTTATAAATCTACTATTCATGCAATTCGACTTTATTCTGTGTGTGATATAGGCATCATCTTAATGTGTAACTTGAGAATACGATTGCATGGGAACTTTTGTGTTCACTGAGCAACCTCTAAAATGTATTTGATGCTGAACTTTTTTATAGGCTTACATACTTTAATCAGAACACAAAATGAACAAAATGAACAACTATGCACATTAATTTAAAAAATTTTGTAAATCACCCTAATCACTCATTCTATCGCAACAGACCATTTATCCGAAGGATTAGGAACCAATCAAACCGAGTTGAGACTATAGAGTTACAATCTCAAGCTGCATCCACGGACCCAGAGAACAGGACTGATGTTCTTGATTGGAGACTGAAATCCGCTCTTAGCTACGACCGCGCTCGTAGCATCGATACAGCAGTGGATACAGATCCACTTCCTGTCAGTTCTTTTGACTGTAGCACTTCACCTAAACTTATTGCACGATTGTTAGCTTGTTCAGAGAAACCATTATTTGGCGATCGATCTAATGTTGATCATACAGCCCTCATTCACAATCCTCCGGCGTCTTTAAGATCAAAGACCAGAACATCAGTCCTGAACCTTACGAAGGAACCAAAGTCTTCCTATTCTCTCACCAAGACCCTTAACCCTTTGGAGGTGAGGTGGGGTATGACACACCCCACAGCTATTCCACGTTGCGTTTTTTAAGGAAAACGTGGAACCAGCTTGGATTATTTTTGTCTACCTTCGTAAATGTGAAATATGAACACTTTAAGACAATATCAGGAACTATTGAGTGCACAATTTTTTAAAATTTTGTTGCATATTAAAAAGAAATTATAATTTTTCGTATATATTTTGATTTTATCGAATTAAAAAAGTTACGGCGCAGTGTCGAAAAATGAAACGGGCGAAAATATAAGATATTCCAGCATAAAATTTTGCACTGATGCAAAATTGATGCATTTTTCCTGGTATTAGTCGTGCCTTTGTTAATCTTTTGAATGAGTACTGAAAAATGCACGTGCAAAGTAAATATTCGTTGTTATTAGTTCACCTGCTGGCACTTCAATAATGATCGAAAACAGTTATTTTTTTCTTGATAATCGCCAGTTTAGTTGATAATTAGTTATAATATTATAGTTTAGCTCACAAATAATGTTATGTAGTTGACATCGCGACTTGCAAGTAAAAAAGTGTATTGGGGTATATCAAACCCCACCTCACCACAAACGTTACAATGTTTCACCTCACTTCCAAAGGGTTAATTAGGCCCTGAGTTACTTGCAACGGAAAGATTAGCACCTGATCCGGATTCAGGACCTAGGAGTCGTTTGCCGACAGATGACCATTTAGCCCCGAGAGTTAGAGTGTTCCAGAGCAGCGACCAGAGCGGGAACACGGAGAGGTAACGGTATTTTAGAAGGTCCTAGTATAGGAAGCCATTTATATAGCATCCCAGAGGGGATCGTAACATCCTGTACTGGGTCCCTATTCGGATCCACGATGCAGCGCCCCAGCGGCAACAATCCAGAAGAACAGGCCCTACACTGGCTTCCCGTGCCAACACAGTCACCGCTTTACATTGTAGAAGAGGACAGTGGTAATCTAAATACCTTACCCAGAGATACCGAAGTCCGGACCTCAGTCTGTGGCGTCGCCGGTTGGATTCAATTGCCCAATGTTGTAGAAGAGGACAGTGGTAATCTAAATACCTTGCCCACAATTTGGGACAGAAACACCGAACCCTGACAAGCCAAAGGCGCGCCCACCACAAAATAACGTTTCCCGAGTTCGCTCAATTTTCAGGTTTTTTGCCAAATAGAAATCGGAACCTTACAGAAAATTACAAGTATTCCACAGTACATTTTCTCCAGTAAAGTAATTTCTATAGCGCAGTTATCACGATGACCAACGCAATCATCCGACAGACAATTGAAGGGCTTGCAGCAATAACCAGGTATGTCTCATTTTTTGAGTTTTGGGAAAATGGCTTAAAAGATTTGACACTTCAAACTGTTGTATCTAAGCCATTTTACGAGATATCGACCAGCTGTTTGAAGCACCATGTGAGTAATTATTGTTTTTCACGAAATTGTTACATAATGCAATGCACAAAATAACATTAATTTTACGCTAATGTTATGGGCTGTCAGAGTCTGTATGCCCTATAATTATTTTGACCATAGGCCTACATGTAAGAAACGCAAGGGGCGAATTAAGCTTACATATCGACTTGGGCTTCGGCGATAGTTGGAGAACACAATTTTTAATACCTTTGTTTCAATAGTTCCTGAAATGTGAGTGACAAACTTATTTAGGCTTGGAATATTTTCACAAATTATAAGAACGTGAAATTCTAAAATAAAAGTGAAGCAGTGGAAAATTGATCCGATAATTTCCAGTGACGAAGAATTATAGAACAAGCGATGAACGACGTTATTGTTATTGCTACTATGAAGGTGAAGAGAAAAGCCAAGAGGGACATGGCAACCGGATGGTTCGTTTGGCTGAAATCGCAATGGAATTCACGAAACGGTAAAAACTCTGGCGTTTTAGACAAATCGACGAAGTCATGAAATAAGCAAAACAAACGTTGCATTTTTAATTGGCTAATTTTCTCAGCAAAGTCCATATTCAGTAATGTCTACAGTCGCAAGATTAAAACGACGACGATAGGATACAATCATAAACACGATTTCTTGCAATTAACCCTATGACGCACACCTTCCGATCCAACACATTTAGCACACCTGGGTCTAATGGACCCCATCGATAACACGACCCCCAGTTCTACAATTTTAATAGAACATGGAAATGAATTATCCTTGTTTAGGTGGGAGAGAGTGCGTGCAGTTATGCAACATGTTTGGATCATGGTATAATGTTATATTCACTGTAAGATTTTTTTTTATTGTGATGAACAATAATCAGTTATTCAAACGTACGCAGACAGATTAAACAGCGCTTTTACCGGGCTTGAGGTGCCGCCTGAAATTTGGATTGCTTGTCAAAGTCGAGTTGTCTATCGTTATGTTTCTTCCAGTTTTGTACCATGGAAGTACAAGTCTTTCCATTATTGATGTAACCGGGATAATGCAATAGTCAATGCGTCATGAGACTATCAATGTTACAGCGTGGGGTCTGTTGGACCCCAGGTATGCTAAATATGCCCGAGGTGTCTATTTGATTTTTTTACTCTTTAACCAAAAACATAAATCTCTTCAAAGTTATCCACAAATGTAGGGGATGAATATCTGAGGAATTAGAAATATATCAGATTTTTACTACTTGTATCGACGTAGTTATCAAGAAACTGCCATCGCTGGGGTCCAGTAGACCCCAGGTGTGTGTCATAGGGTTAAGTTAGTAGAACTGTCTGTAAAAATACGTTTCCCGAGTTCGCTCAGTTTTCAGGTCTTTTGCTTACTGGACCTCACAGTAGGGTCACTAGGGAATTAAAATTGCAAGCATTCCACAGTAGCCTACATTATTTTATTCTCCAGTCTAATTATTTCTGTAGCGCCGTTATAGTGATGGACAACGCAATCATCCGTCAGTCGTTTCATAAGAAACCGTAAACAGAAATTATAATCCATTGAAGATGTCCAATCAAAAACCAGTATGAGCCAAGCAAAGATGTGTCTTGCATTTCAATTGCATGGAACGCATCTAATTGCTCGTTCGGAAGAATTTCTTATCCATTTCCAAATCATCGTCAATGCAATGGAAACATATTTTCATCAGCAGCATCACTGACCATAGAAGTAAATAATGATAATTAAAATTAATGTCCAAAGGCACCGACTGCTATCAAAGTAGATGGTCTGCAGCCGGTGACGTAATTAAGACCCATGATCGTTATGGTAATTGTATTTGAAATAATAATTGCATTTAGTAATTTCTATCTCACGCTGTTTAATGCACATGGCATCAACCGATGATGCACCAAAACCGACCCGTAATCTGCTCTTTATCCGACAGATCAGTTCACTAAAATGGGGCCACAGGTTGCGGAGTGGATAAGCAAGTTTAAAAAGGTAAGTTTTAAAACTGAAAGACGCTGAATGGCCAATAATTTCACCTTGACAAATCAAAGACTCAATGACTAAGTCCCTTAAGGTCCCAATCCCTTAATACCTTAGTGAATGAAATGCTCAATACTTAATAAATTATTGATGACTTAATGACTTAGTGGCATAATGACTTAATGACTTGATGACTTGACGACTTAGTGACTTAATAATGATTTACTGATAGTTTTTCAAACAAGGAATTCGTTTATCTTCAGTCTTAACTGGCGCAGATGAAATGAACCTCAGAGATCTAATAGACGCGCACAAGAAGCTGATCACGGATCGTCTTGATCCAGACTTTGGAATCCTTAATGTACTGCTTGCCAGCCGATCACTGACGAGAGGGGATATCGCCAAGGTCAAGGCCGTCTCAGACCCGTACGGAAGGAGTGAGAAACTTCTGGAGTTTGTTTCCGACAAAGGCATCTACGAAAAGTTCTTGGATGCCCTCAGAGACACAAAGCAGACTCACCTGGTGAACTTCATCTCAAGCAACGGAGGTGAGTACTGATGTTTGGTTCTTAGACAATGGCACTTATTTAATGCATAATAACAGTTTAACTAATATCCCTCTTTTTGACACAAAGACAATGCCAGGAATTCCATTTTTATAGTCTATTCCAATCTAAAATCTCTCGATATGATGCCACAGTGCACGAGGCAGAGAGAGGAGACACAAATGAAAGATCGTAATCTGAACTGGAAAGCCTGTCAAAAGATGAAATAATAATATTATCATTAATTATTAGGCCTAAACTTTATCGGGTCCTTGAAATTGTTGACCTTGTATAGAGTACCACCAGGTTAAACAACACTGCATTGGGTTCCTAGTTGCTTTTAGTACACTCTCGTCGTTAAATTGTTAGGATCAGACAACTGTCTCTTCCAAATGAGCAAAAAGGAACAGTGATTTACGTACCTTCTCCCACGCTGGCAATCTCTGATATTAACTACCACCAGCTTAGCAGAGCCATTTTCTTTCTCTTAACTCAGTATTTAAATGATCCAAAACATTTCTTTCCAGGTACCAGCGCTTTGAGATGAATTAGTAAATTAGCGAGATATAAATATCTGAATAATAATTATTATCATTGTAATAATAGATCCGGATAATTCTGTAGTTTATCAGGTATTGTAAATACCTAATGTAATAAAACTATTTTCGATTTTTCTCCGGGTCTTTTTTAATACCAAGGTATCATGCGTACCTCAGGCATGTAAAATAACAGTTGCCCTATTAGTAGCGGCAGAGGCTGCAGCAGTAGTTGCAGTAGATGAAAAGTAGAAGTAGTATCAGTAGTGATTGTGGTAGTAGTAGTACTACCACTACTACTACTACTACTACTACTGCTACTACTACTACTACTACTACTACTACTACTACTACTACTACTACTACTACTACTACTACTACTACTACTACTACTACTACTACTACTACTACTACTACTACTACAACTACTACTACTACTATTAATAATAATAATAGTAATAATAATAATAGTAATAATAATATAATAATAATAAAGGTAATGCTATTACTACTACTACAATTAATAATGATAATAATGATAATAGTAGTAGTAGTAGTAATAATAATAATATAATAGAGGTAATGTTATTACTACTACTACAATTAATAATAATAGTAGTTGTAATAATAATAATAATTATAATAATAATAATAATAATAATAATAATAATAATAATAATAATAATAATAATAATAATTCTGGAACGGCCGCTCAAGCAAGATGGCCGCATGTTTACGCTGGGAGAGACAAGTTTGATTTTAAGATGTTTTCTAGTCCTCATAGGATCCCTCATTCTCAGATTTGTCAAGTCTATCTTTCACCGATAGTGTGGTTTTATCAGGTTTGACGGTTTTTTGTTATTTTCTGGTCGCATTTCTGCCTTTTCGAAGTTTGAACGCACTACTGACACAGATGTCGACGTAAACACGCCCACCACTGCACCTGTTAGTTCACAACACGGTTCATTTAACAGAAAGTAGGCTCTAAAGGGCCAATGTTGCGAGTCTATTGTTGCCTAGCACTCTTAAAACCATTATTCTCGTCCACACTGTCCGTCAAAACGAATGGACACCTCGTCACCACCTCGACCGTCGCAGAAAGCACGTGGAGTTTGTAATGTATGTAAGGTGGAAAGAAAACTGCATAACCGGGATGGGAAAATCCATCTACATGGCCCTAGAAGCCAACCATGCCCCGGCTCACACAAACCACCGCTTGGCACCACAACGCCGTCCGAATCCGGACTCAACCCCGGAATAACCCGGGAAGCAGAAGTCCCTCGTCAGTCGCAATCTGACCCACTTACACCTGCGGAGGATGGAACCAAAGTCCCAGAACCGGACGGAGAAGCGAGGATGGAAGGAACCCATCCGTCGCTGCCACATAAAATTTTGAAGCATATCCCAAAAGCTGCTAGATCAAGCGTCGGCAGACTTCTGACCTCGATCATCAATAAAATTCTCTCTGACTCAGTCAATCCAACTCCATGGCAGATGTTGCTCACTTTCGGAGCAGGAATTCTCGAGCAACCAATAAGAGGAGGTAAACGTCACAACCTAACATCAACCATAAAAAAGCGGGTTGAAAAATTCCCCACGGACTGGCCACTCAAATGGGCGGATATTTCATCAAACAGCCTCAGAGACAACAACCGCGGAAGAAGAACAAAATTGAATGACGAGCAGGCGGTGGCTGCGGCAGTGGCGTCCAAGTTGGAGGACGGTAACATAAGAGCGGCAGTCAGAATCCTATGCTCAAGCGAGAAGCCGGCGCAGGCAGACCTCGAGACCTTGGAAGAACTGAGAACAAAACATCCGGAGCCTCCGCCCAAACGACATGTGATCTCCCCGACAACCCATATACCGCCCTTCCAAACTACCGAGGATCAGGTTAGAGCTCAAATACGCTCTTTCCGGCGGGTTCTTCGGGGGGGGGCCGGACGGCGTACGGCCACAGCACCTGTCAGATTTGATGAACTGCGCCGATATCGGAACGGAACTTATCTCAGCCATCACCGGCTTAGTTAACCTCCTCCTGACAGGAACCTGCCCGGAACAGATTACACCGTTCCTGTTCGGAGGCACACTCCTGGCACTGAGAAAGAAAACTGGAGGCCTGCGCCCCATTGTAATAGGCTACTACTGGCGCGGACTCACATCCAAATGTGCAAACACCCATATACTTCCAAAAGCAGTGACCTACCTCGCTCCGAGGCAGGTGGGAGTAGGTGTACCTGGAGGGACGGAAGCCGCGGTTCACGCGGCTAGGCGATTTCTGGAAGAAATGCCAACAGATTCGGTCCTGATCAAGCTAGACTTCAGCAATGCTTTCAACAGCCTACACAGAGACCGCATGCTCACCTCGCTGGATGAGATCGCGCCAGAACTGACATCGTATATCCGTCTTGCTTATGCTGAAGCTTCGATACTTCAATTCGGACAATATACCATTCTCTCACAAGTCGGTCCCCAGCAAGGCGATCCGTTGGGACCGGTGCTGTTTTGCCTGCCGCTGCAACCAATCCTTCAGAAATTATCGTCATCGCTTGTGCTTGGATATCTGGACGATTTGTCTCTGGGAGGAAGGGCCTCTATTGTGGCGGAGGACGTGAAGACACTGGAATATGAGAGCGGATTGCTAGGTCTGCAACTCAACTACGGAAAATGCGAACTAATATCGCGCATGGAGAGGCGAGAAGTTCCTTCAAACCTTCAACACTTTCCCGCTATCGCACCGGAAACGGCCTGTTTGCTTGGTGCACCGCTGTCGTCCGAGGAGGCCCTAACTGCAAGCCTGGAGTTTCGTTGCTCGGAACTGACGCTGGCGATGTCAAGACTGGAAAAAATTGCAAAACATGATGCCTTAGTCCTCCTCAGAAGCTCACTGTGTTCACAAAAGCTACTACACACCCTAAGATCCCACCCCTGCAGCGGACATGCTCTACTAGACAAATATGACGAAATACAGAGGGAAGGTTTGTGCTCAATCCTCAACCTTAACCTTACCGATATGCAATGGCTTCAAGCGTCCTTACCGGTCAAGACGGGAGGACTGGGCATACGTCGGGTCGCTTCGCTTGCGCTTCCTGCCTTCTTGGCTTCCGCTGCAGGCACCCACGTCCTTCAGTCCTCCATGTTAGGTTACGACCAATCCATCACCGACGCGCGCTTTGAAACGTTGTTACAGCGATGGAACGCCGAAAGTCAAATCACACATTCAGATAATTACGCAGCATACAGACAATCATATTGGGATGGTCCTCTCGTGAGGAGAGTGGTGGACTCATTGGACGCCTCTCTGGTCGACGCTCACCACCAAGCAAGATTCAAAGCAACCTCAGCACCACACGCCAGCGACTGGCTGTTCGCACTACCGATGTCATCATGCGGGCTGCGATTGGATGACGAGGCGGTAAGAATTGCAGTAGGCCTCAGACTGGGGACGAATATATGCGAACCGCACGCATGTCCCTGTGGAGCAATGGTGACGGCAGACGGGTCGCACGGGATGTCATGCAACCTAGGACCTGGCAGAATCGCCAGACATGCAGCTTTGAATGATTTGATAAGCCGAGGCCTATCACGAGCGGGCGTCCCTAATATCAAGGAACCACCTGGACTGTCGAGGACGGACGGGAGACGACCGGACGGACTTACGCTGATACCATGGCGCAGAGGCCGAAGTCTTGTATGGGACGTCACCGTAACTGACACTGTGGCGCCCTCTTACCTACATGCAACGTCCGCGACATCAGGATCTGCAGCGGAACTAGCGGCCACGAGAAAGAACAACAAGTACAGCCAGATCCGCGCAGACCACTCTTTTGTCCCTCTGGCTTTCGAGACCTTAGGCCCTATCAATGACGACGGAATGGCCCTTATAAAAGACTTGGGGAGATACTTAGCTTTAACCACCGAAGACCCTAGGGAGACTTGTTATCTACTCCAGCGGTTGTCAATCACCATACAACGCTTCAATGCTGTTGCCTTCATAAGAACTTTCATGCGGCCAGAACTTGTCGAGTGATGTTTTGTTTGTTTGATAAACAAATGTACAAAAAAAAATAATAATAAAAAAAAAATAATAATAATAATAATAATAATAATAATAAGCAGTCTGTTCACTACACGCTAGTGATTGGCTATATGCCCTACCAATAACAGCTTGCGGACTGAGATTGGAAAACGAGGACGTGAGGGTCGCGGTCGGTCTACGCCTCGGTGCCTCAATATGCGAACCACACACATGTGCGTGCGGCGCTCGGATTGATGCCAGAGGCAGCCATGGCTTGTCCTGCTCTCTCGGCTTTGGCAGAGCTGCCAGACACAGCACGATCAACGACATCATTTACCGCTCTCTCTCAAGGGCAGGCATCCCATCCATCAAAGAACCACCTGGACTGCTACGCTCAGATGGCAGAAGACCGGACGGCCTGACAATGATTCCATGGCGTGCAGGCCGCCATCTGGTGTGGGACGCGACGGTGGCTGACACCCTTGCACCGTCGTATATTCAAGCCACAGCGGCGACAGCGGGTGCTGCAGCCGAGCTAGCCACAGAGAGAAAAAAGTCAAAATACAGCGCTCTTTTAAACACACACTTCTTCGTGCCCTTGGCTTTTGAGACTTTAGGTCCGATTGGCAACATAGGCCTGGACTTTTTAACAGACTTGGGTCGCAATCTGACACTGACAACAGGAGACAATAGGGAGACCTGCTTCTTGCTGCAACGCCTCTCAATCACCATTCAACGTTTTAACTCGGTGGCTTTTCATGGCACTCTAGTCGAGCCCGACCCGGAGGAGATGCAACCATTTCAGAATAATTAGTTTTCTTTTGTCTCCTGACAAATTTTTGTGACGCCCGAGGGATCATGTTTACCTCGGGACTAAAAAAAAAAAAAAATAATAATAATAATAATAAAAACCAATAATAATAATAATAATACTTTTGCCGGCCGGGAAATAGATGAATAGGGCCATTCCGGACACTTTATTTTCCATTTTAGTTAATATTCAAGTCCCTGAGGGATCCTGTATACCTCGGGGCATAAAAAAAAAATAATAATAATAATAATAATCTCCTCCTCTGGACAGTTTTGCCATTACATCCTCTTGTGATGGCAGAAATAGATGGTACGGGAAGCCGTGAATACTTTCCCGATTTACGAATGGCAGCCTGTTCCGCCGCGGACCCCGATGCACTTACTCGTGTGTCCTCGCTGGCATTACCCGCCTTTCTGGCTTCCGCCGCAGGTACCGCAACTTTGCAAGCCTCCATTTTGTCCAACACTGATGCGCCCCTAGATCGGGCTCTCATAATGGCCAAAGAACAGTGGCTAACTGAATCGGGTGCTCCACTCCCCGAAGAAACCCTCTCCCATAAGCAGTGTTCCTGGGACCACCCTCTCATTATGAAAGACATGGCAGCTTTAGAGGCCTCGATAACAACAGATTACCACCAGGCCAGGCTGAAGGCTACTAGCGCTCCCCATAAGCGCTTGTGGACTGAGGCTAAATGACGAAGCAGTCCGTATCGCAACAGGACTGCGCCTCGGGGCGGATTTATGTGCTCCTCACGAATGCCCTTGCGGAGCGACGTTCCAAGAGGACGGCTCACATGGGATGTCATGCAGCCTCGGGCCAGGTCGCACTGCCAGACATGCTCTACTAAACGACATCATTTGGCGTGGCCTCACCAAAGCTGGCTTTCCAGCCACAAAGGAGCCCACTGGACTTGTCAGGTCTGATGGGAGACGTCCTGATGGGGTAACTCTTATCCCATGGGAGGGTGGTAAATGCCTTGCATGGGACGCCACTGTTATTGACACCCTGGCAGAATCATACCGCACCAGATCAGCTGAGGTTGCGGGGGCTGCTGCCGAGATAGCAGCGGACAGAAAAACATCCAAATATACTGCCATTTTGTCATCATATTGCTTTGTGCCCTTGGCCTTTGAAACTCTGAGTCCAATAAATCAGGAAGGCCTCGCACTGATCAACCTCCTCGGCTACCGCCTGGCCCAAATATCAGGAGACAATAGAGAGACTACCTTCCTTTATCAGCGCTTATCTATGGCAATCCAACGCTTCAATGCTGTCGCTTTTGTTAGCACCTTTTGCACCGATAAAACCATCTGCGAAGACTAGCCATTCCAGAACAATGCCCCCTAATTTTTGAACTCCCGAGGGATCATATGTACCTCGGGGAAAAAATAATAATAGTAGTAATAATAATAATAATAATAATAATAATAATAATAATAATAATAATAATAATAATAATAATAATAATAATCTCCAAATCTCGGGAGACCCAAGGGAAACTAGCTATCTCTTCCAGCGCCTGTCCGTTGTAATTCAACGTTTCAACGCAGTCGCCTTCCACAGCACTTTTGTTCTCCCGGATCTTGACCAGGACGGCCACTCCAGAGTCAACACCATTAATTAGTATCTTGCACCTGAGGGATCATAAATACCTCGGGTAAAAAAAAAAAAAATAATAATAATAATAATAATTCCTTCGTGTGGCCTGTGCCTGAGTAATGAGGCCTCGATCTCGATGCAGCAGCGGATATTTGGTTGGTCCTGATGGAAAACACTGCCTCGTTTGCCGATTGGTTTTCGGGCGATCTCTTCGCCATCACTACTTGAATGTCTGGCGATGTTCCTATTACGAAGAAGCCGTGCTTCTCCTGCACGGACGGCAAGAAACCAGACAATGGTTCCATGGGCGACGAGTAAATACTCGACCTGAGACACCACGGTGATACATACCTGTGCGGCATCCTACACTGCAGTAAATGCATCGGAGTCCGCGGCGGAACAGGCTGCCATTCGAAAATCGGGAAAGTATTCACGGCTTCCCGTCCCATCTATTTCTGCCCACTGCCTTCAAGACGCTGGGGCCAATCAACGCTGCCGGGGTCGTTTTCATCCGCGAGGTCGGTCGGCGCCTTTCGGCCATTTCTGGGGAGCCGCGAGAGGGCACCTTTCTTTTCCAGCGCCTCTTCATTTACATTCAACGCTATAATGCTATCGCATTACGTTACAAGTTCAATAACTTAGCGTAGGATGAGGCCTGATTTCCTGGAAATAACATATCAACAGATTAATATCTAAGTCCCCCGAGGGATCATATGTTCCTTGGGGCATAAATAACAATAATAAAATAATTTAAGTGGGCGTTTTTATTTTTATATCAACACTTCATTCCATAACGAAAAAGCTAATGCAGGTCTACGTAGGTCTGATTGTAAATCTGATGTAATTGTTGAAAACCGCATGTTTATCTAAATGTGTTGCAGAACACAGACCTGAGTTTGGAGATGATTGGCCGCTGACAGAACGAGAAATATCCATTCTTGATACCAACCAACCATATTTCGTTGACAAACTGGAGACCTGTGATCTCCTTCCGCATCTTTATTCCCAGGGAGTCGTTAACAAGCTGCAGATGGATTTTGTTGTGTTAAAGACAACTCCCCAGGATAAGACCGAGGCATTGCTGGAAATACTGAGAAGAACTAGCCTACGAAACTACAACACGACGATCAATTGTCTGCATTTATCGAAACAAAGCTACATCGCACGTGTATTTAAAGAGGGTGGAGGTAAACTCGAGCGTAGTTGTGAAACACACAGTAACTTACGTTTGATCACTAGTGGCAACTGGTGGCCTGTTATAGTTGTCAAATTTTAAATAAGATGACATAAATATCACTACATCAAGAATTATGAAAATTTTATCATACAAGAAACCTGTGAAACTCTTCACGGTAATTAATGTGAAAATATTTATAACCCTCAGGGGAATCTGTTAGAGTATGATCTCCTAAAATACAGCAAACTGGTGTGAAGAATGATGATTCGACCAAGAGCGGAAGGAATGAATAGCAAAAGATTCAGAAGGGAAAAAACATGACCATCGAAGTCTTGTTCACACAAAGCTCTGAATATCTCGATTAGACCTACTTACATTTTAATCTATCCTGTATTTCGTTCACGAAATCTTAAGACCAATTAGCACCTCGATTTTTACCATAGGCTGCCTCTCAATCTTATATAACTGCTATTCTAGATATTTACCTGATTACGGCTTGTTGTTGGTGCGCCATAGGTTGATGCCACGTACATTAGACCAGCACTATCTAAATAACTAATTACTACAGCAACTACTACTATTTCTAATAATAAAAATAACTATAAAAAATAATAATAATAGTAATAATAAAGGTAGTGTAGTGCTAGTAGCAGTATTGGTAGGCCTACTATAGTATTAGATACCGGAGCGATAGAGTTACTAATTACAATCGTTACAAATAATTTCTTTTTCAGTGGTCGTCAGAGTTCGTTCCGAGTTGGAGACGAAGAGTAATGTGAACGAGGTTGAAGATAAACTTATCAGAGAAATCGCCGAAATGCTGGGCGGTCATTCACCGGGAGAGTCAGCTCGTATACTGGAATGTGCTCAACTGCGTCTGATCGCCGCCCAAATAGGCCACAGCATTATGCTTTACTTCCTCTGCAAAACATCAGCAGAGCTCGTCAATCTTCAAGAGATGCAGACTTCTGGAAATTTGTCGAATGTCGTCAGAGAGATGTATAATGAAATGCTCTCTCGTGCAGAAGTCGTCAAACTGAGAACAACATTATGCAATGAAGATTTCTCTAAATGTGAATTATGTTTTCGTAGTGAGTACTTCCGAATTGCATACATATCATTTCGTTTTCCGCTACAGACTGCCTCCTTGTGTTGGAGGACCGATCTTCTGGATGTGATTATTATCTGATTATTGATTGGCTTTAGTACACCTTCGGTTGATGCCTTGTGTCTTATATAAATGTGCGAGAGTTAATAACAAATTTAATTAAAATAAATTTAAGATACTAATGCCGGTTCCTTACACCCTTTCATTGCTTGAAAGTCTAAGGGATTGCAATTTGCATTCATAATAATGCTACACAACTAATGAAATCATGATTAGGGGCCTACGCAAATATTAATCCGATTTAAGTTTTCCATATATTTGTTTCCGTATGACTTATTTTCAGGTGTTGATGTCAAAGGTGAACTGGAAGAAAGCTGTTACAAAGATAAAGGGTCCAGCACTTCCAAAATAGCTGTATGTTTTTCAGTTAATCCTATAAAATAATTGACGTCTTTGATTCGATATGCAAACCAAATACTAAGAGACCCACACAGGGTTCAATATGCGACGATTCTTACCAACCCACAGGCTGCCCATTCCATATAGATGTTCATCTCTTACAGAATTCCTACCCTAATCCATTCAATCCAACGCTTTCCTAGCTTTTTCCTCTTCAACAAAGACTCTCCTTTTCAACTGCTCTGCCTTCGCTCTCTGGCCTATCTGGACAATCGGATATGAATCTCCATTTGGTATCCCTGGGCAGCCATCGACAAGCGCTCGTGAATAAGCTGTTGCCCTGCGCTTAGCTTTAGAGTGGCGCTTTAGAAATGTGGAGTTTACGATTACGACTGAGACTAAATTGCGCCCACCTTTGGAGGTTAGTTAATCTCTTACTAGCGAATCTAATCCTTAAAGCTAGTTGGGGTCCTTACTTCGGCGATCACAATTCAAAGGAATTTGGTACTATTGGAATCTCTCAGTGAACGGTACATCCAGTGCTTTTTTCAGCCGGAACGCACCGGAACGGCGTTCCGGCACCTTTTTCCAGGTACTAAAAAAATAGTTCATTTATTTTAATAATAAAAACAATAATTTAGTTATTTTAATTTAATTTCAGTGTCTTGAACTGTTTTTAGTGTTCATTGAGATCCCTCCCAACCCAAACACCGTTTTTCTCTGGATTTACCCCGCCCATAATTATTCCGTTCCGGTACCTATTGTTCCGTTCCGGAACCTTTTTTCCAGAAAAAAAGCACTGGGTACATCTAAGCATTTCAGTGAATTTTTAATAAATTCAATTTCATCGTTGTCTATAGGCCCTTTTTGGTTCGAGATTTCTGCTCCACCTGCACCCCATAGCCAACTCAGCTACTATAAGCACACTCACCGTACAATGTCGGCGGGAAGATGAAACGGCGAGGGAGAGGATTGGCCACCGTCCTCATATGCCGAGGCTGAGAAATTGAGGTCGCTAACACTTCATACCCATGGCTGCCTCAATGCTAGCTTAAGGGACTGTTTTTCTTCTACTTCTTCCAGTCAATAGTCGCCTGATTATGTTTTGCTGAGCCATCGATTGATGCCTTGTGTAATAGACACCGGCACTATAGAAGTTACTAACTACAATATTAACCTACACGAACTTTGACGACTCATAAAACAGAAAATAATCAGTCTAATGTGGTGTCTAGCTAACTTTATAAACGCCCAATGCATCACCGAGAAGTGTCTACAGCCAGCACTTCACAGTTTAAAATCTTCAGAAAGTTATTCCTGCTATAAAAATGTAATTGGATTGATTTGGCGATTTTCAGTTGCACAGTCTTCCGCTGGAGTTGCTGGATATGGTTCTGCGAAAGGTTTATCTACTTTCGGGTGTCCTTGGAAGTCGGTTACGTCAATCAACAGATGAAGAGATTATCCGGACTATGGCTTCGGTCGATTACTGTTGGTTTCAAAGAGTCACACGAAGAAGATGCAAACATATCATCTGGCGAAATCTAAAAGGTAAGCAATGAAATGTCTCAGAAACATAAAAGTTCCAGTTGAATGGCTTCCACGATTTATTATTATTATTATTTGATGCTTCCCTTCAAGATGTTCATTTAATACTCTCATTAACTGTTTGTTAGAGGTATAATACTATCTAGTTATTTATTAATGAAATTTATAAAGCGCTTATAGAGTGACGCCATATGCATTTCCTTAATGTATACTTTTCCGTTGTTAATGTTTCTCATCCTCAATGAAAAACCGTATTTTCAGCTCCTCTACCTTCCCTTTGTTTGGTCTCACTGGCACCGAAGTGGGATCTTCCCTCGACATCTCTGAACAATCCCTCCGACTCGACGCAGTGCTTGTGAATAATCCGGTGGTCTGCACTTAGCTGTAGAATTTTGAGTTTACGATTACGCATCCGCCGTATATTGCATATAATAACAGAGCTGTGAAATCATTAGACTGGATTAGATGAGTGCTATTCGTAGAGACTATAGTAGAGTGTAGTTGTACTTTTAAATTTACCTACTTTTCAAGAACAGGAACGTTACAGGTTTTGTGTTCCTTGGAGACATTAACTTTACTAAACTTAACACACGAAGAACGCGAACTATAAAGAGATGCATTATGTCTTTTTTAGAATTTTATTGGAAATGTTACAAGAGAGTCGTCATTTGCAGAAATACGCGGTTATATCTGGTGGAGAACATTCACACGAAGGGTCTGTTAATTCGATTACGGTCAGTAGATTGCCTGACCGATATCCATACAAGATTAGTCAAGAGAGGAAGAGACACAAGTCGAAATGGGAACAAGGAGGAACTGTTGCACTTGGTGAAATCCCTAGATGATTCAAGATATTCCACATTCGTCCAATGTCTTAGCGAAAACAAACAGACCCTTTGCGCAAGAGTTGCAACAAAAAGAGGAGGTTTGGAATCCGTTTTCGTTCAAGCGAAAGCGCTAAATAACCTTTAAATTAAGATTATTTTATGCCCACGTTGTCTGTTTAACCTGTAAAGCATTTTAGCTTTTTCTAGTAACCTCGAAGGTCACGTGAATAGTCTGGCTGGAAGCCACCGTTTAGTTCATATTGAGGCCATACTATTATAGCACCTGAAAATGTTGCAATGCGAGATTGTGGTGACTGCTAACATATACATTATGTGGCATTAGCAGCGCTTTATCTAGAAAAAAAAACTGAACGATTATGGACGGGCTTAGGCCTAATCGAGGGCAAATACCGAGAAAAATGGGTTTTGGGTTCTCGGGAGAATCTCGGTAAGACTCTCTCCAAGAAGATTTTTGACGTCATATTAAATTAAAATAACTAAACTATTCTTTTATTAAAATGACAAAATTTTTTTTTGATAGCTGAAAAACAGCACTACGTAGGCCTATTAGGACATTTTTAAAGCATTGTAATAGTTATCTATAGATTCTATCGCACACGTTTCTTATGTGCGAGGTACGAACGATGGCGCACGTAAACAAAAACCCTCGTTCATGCAAAAGATTCTTTAAACTTTTGGAATGCTAACACGTGTTCCATGTAACACAAATTAAGCTGCTCTTGAGTCTTTCATAGACGTAATTAAAACTGCAGTCTCAAATAAGTGAAAAAATCATCTGATTTAGTATTGGGACCATTTTTTCACAGTTGTTGTAAAAGCTGAAATCCTGTGCTCGAAAGTGAAAAACCGAAAGTCAGTGGAACAACAAATGGTCAAAACTCTGAGTGATTTACGAGACAAAACCAGACCGAAGCCAGTTGCACTCGAACTGCAACTCAAAAGACTGAAGGCTGAAAACATCGAAATCCTTGATTCTCTTCTAGACAGAAATCCCGTTGTTTGGTTGTGGTGCCTTTCGAAGTCGGGTCTTGCTACGCTGCAGAAGGATTTCGATCTAGTATTGAAGTTATTCAACCTTGAAACCATCACAAACCTTTCAGAGATCGTTAAAGTTAAAATGATTAACATTGATGGCGATCGATGTAGAAAAGAAGTTGGCAAGTGTTCAATGTTTTATTTCATTAATTAAATTACACAAATATTGGATAGCGCTACGTGCTGCAAAACTTAAGCTTTCAACATTGGAGGAAAGCGCTGCAAACAGCAGAACAGTAATAAAGGCGAAAAGGAGCAGACTTGGTCTCGAGTGCACTCGAGTTCGTTTTTAAAAGTCTTGGTCTTGGTCCTGATCTTGAGATCAAAAGTCTTGGTCTTGGTCTTGAGGTTCAAAGTCTTGGTGTTGGTGTTGGTCTTGAGGTTAAAAGTCTTGGTCTTGGTTTCTCAAGACCAAGACCAAGACCGGCTGTCAATATGAAGTCATTTAAAACACTCAAGAATTAAAAACTTTATCAAGGCTGTTTGCATCATATAACCTACGACAAATACCTAGAGACGGAAACAAGTCTTGTTGGTGAGGAAAACCCGTTGGCAGCAGCAACTAAGTTATGTTGTATCTGAAACCCTGCCGAGACTTTTTCTGAGCCTGATAAACCATGGGAGGATTTTAAAAAAGGCTCACGATTTGTACATTTAAATCCAGTGCTTGAAAAGCTACGGTGTGTGTCAGGACTTCAGCACTTAAGGAAAGTATTTTTCCACATGGCGAAATTTTTTATGAGGCCCCACAGAAAATTCTCAGCGAATTGGTTTTTATCAAATACAAAAGGCATTTGGAATAGCATTTTGCATGAAGGGCTTCTGTAATACGAAATCGGATTTCTCTGCAGTCTGCATTTAAAGTTAATTTGCTTGAATAAAATAAAAGACTCACGTTTTCACTAAAATAGCGAGTAGTCCGATTCGACAATTTTTTTCTAAGTAAAAGAAGTCTTGAGCTGAATGTGATTTTTTGGGTCTTGGTCTTGGTCTCGAGGTTCAAAGTCTTGGTCTTGGTCTCGAGGTTCAAAGTCGTGGTCTTGGTCTTGGGGTTCAAAGTCTTGCTCTTGATTTTGAGGTTTAAGGTCTTGACAACAAGATTGAAAAGCAGAGTGTTCAAACTATAGCTCATGAAATCATTGAATACTTGTTACGTTTAGAAGAATAACAAGGTACATTTGAGCCTACAAAAGGAGAAACCAGAGAGAAAATCGGATGCTTAGGACGGTTTCACGACAAATGGTTCACGGACAAATGGTTCTCCGACAAATGGTTCACCATCTCTTTTCATCGAGAATCCAGCTTTCAGTTTCTGTTATATATTCAACGATTATCCGGCTCTAGTTTGAGCTCTATTCCATCGGCTATCCAGCGTCTAGTTTGATTTATGTTTTCATTGCTCTCCAGCTTCTAGTTTGAGCTTTTTATCAATGGCCTTCTAGCTATGTTTGAATTTTACTATCAACTGTTTTCATCGCTCATCCAGCTTCTAGTTTGATCTTGATTATCGGTGAATATATAATTGAAACTAGAAGCTGGATTCTCGATGAAAATTTAGCTCAAACTAGAAGCTAGGAAAAGTGAATCATTTGTCCGTGTACCGTTTATCGTGAACTATTATTTGTCGGTGAACCATTAACTTTGTCCGTGAACCATTTGTCGTGGAACCGTTTGGAACAGATGCAATTTCTGTCACTGTTTTAATAGCGCTTAGCTGTTCGCAAGAATTTCGTGCATTCAAAAATAATAAGTATAAAGAGGTGGATTTTCTGTTTTCATTATGCAATAGACTGTAGGACTAGGTATACTTGTAATTAGATGTCTAACGCATAAGGCATCAACCGCTGGCGCACCGAAACCAAGTCAATATTCAGAAGACCAGTCTGCTAGGAGAAAGATCCAGCAGATATGCAAAACAATATGAAAGAGACAAACTATTTCACCCCTCAGAGAGTCGTAGAGTCCGTTACCTAAATAACCAGTTGCATAATTGCCGAGAGAAACGTAATTTTTAATTATTTCGTAATCGTAATCTCCAAACTTCTAATGCGCCACTCGAAGGCCAAGCGCATTCACGAGCGCTACGTCAAATCAGAGGGGGTTTCCAGAGAGTAGTCCAAAAGAGGTCCAAGTCCGGTTTCCAGAAGGCCAAACCAGATCCGAGGGGGTTTTCCAGAGAGTAGTCCAAAAGAGGTCCAAGTCCGATTTCCAGGGTACCAGATCAGGAGAGGCAGAGCAGCTGTCAAGGCGGGTGTCGGTTACGGCGAGAATAATTGGAAGGCAGAGGATCAGATGAGTCAGCGTAGGAGTACTTGAATAGGTGAGACTTCAGTTTTGAGTGGAAAGCCCGGGGGGTGATAGATAGAGGAACATGAGGGGGAGGATGAAGGGCGGGTTGCAATGATGATGGAGGCACTGAGAAACTGCGGAATTCGGGGTGGTGGAGATCATTCCAGAGGCGTGGTGCTGTGTTGGATATGGCTCGGTTGGAGAACTTGAGGTGAGTAGTGACTGGAGGTCGAGAAACACTGAGATAGGAGGAGGATCGGGTGGAGAGAGTTGTCTGAATGGTGAAGAGATCACGAAGGTACTTGGGCTGGGAATATTGTAGGGAGTTGTAAGTTAGTGATAGGACTTTGTAGTGGATTCGCTCTGGGATTTTTAACCAATGGAGTGATTTCAGGATGGGAGTGATATGATGATGTTTGGGCGTTCTAGTGACAGCTCTGTCTAGTGAGTTTTGGATAAGCTGTAGACGCTTGATTTGAGTGGATTCAAGACTGAGGAAAAGAGAATTGCAGTAATCAAGCTTTGAATGAACAATTGAGGTAGCAATGGTGGAGGCAGTTTTAAGGTCGAGCATGGGGCCGAATGCGTCGGAAGTCATGAATGTGCATGAAGCAATTATTTCAAACTTTCTTATTTGAATGTTGTTTTCGGTTAGTCGTTTGTCCCGCTGCCGAACTGGAGTTCTTCAAAAGACTAAGTATTGGAGGAGAATTTGAGGTGAGGGGATTGACACAACTTCGCAGCAGCATCTACGTTCTGTGCCGCTCCGGTTCTTCGAGGCCCAGTTCAATCGAAGTCTTCGCTGATCAGCATCCGTTTCTTCTTCGGCAGACGATCTCCGTATATGACATCAGGGCACCCGAAGACATTGGATGCAGTGAAGCGGAAAACTGTCTCTACGTAACCGACTCAGCAGCCGACAGGTGTGTCTGGAAGATAAACACATCTGACCACCGAGTGACCAGGTGGTTGATCGGTGCCTCCGCTGAGCCATTCACTCTATCGATATCAAGTGATGGTCAGATACTTATGGCGAGAACGTCTCATCCAGTGTCCAGTTTGGTCATATACGGACCAGGCAGTGACCTCCGTTGTACCTACCCACTGCCAAGGGACATTCACAACCCTCAGCATGCAGTCGAAACCCCATCTGGAACCTTCATGGTCCTTCACGAACTGAAGCAGGATAAAGTGGACGCAAATGATCCCAGAGGAGAGCTATGGACCGTGAGCGAAGTGACCAGAGATGACCAGACGACTATTCGTCGCTTTGCTCCTAAGGGCAATGACCAACAATTGGACAGACCTAAATACCTGGCGATCGATTCGGAAGAACAGGTATTTATTGCGGACGCCTGGGCCCTGCGAGTCGTTCATCTGGACTCTGATCTCAACTGGGGACGAGTTCTTCCGATGACCAAAGAAGACCGGTGGTCACGGAGAGTGCTTTACGACGCTCTTAACCACCGACTGATGGTTGCGACAGCAGGTACTATTGCCATCTACAGTTCTACACTACACTGGAAACAAAACTTAAGAGTCGCTCTTAAAATCGTAGCAAAGTATGTCGAAACGTATTTGTGAGATGCCTAATATTTGCGAACATTGAAAATAGGTTTAAATGGAAAAAAGACATTAACATTAATCAAAGAAACATTTGGTTGCAAATAATGTTATGTCATCGGTTACTAAACAATTCATTGTACATAAATTATGCAAGAAAATGCACATAATTTATTCTTTGAAATCAAACACAAGGTTTGAAGAATGATCAATTAGGTAATTTTGTCCACTTAAAACTTGTCAAACTCCTACATCGCATAACTGCAATGCGTTAGAACTTCTCACATAGTTAGGTAACAATTTGTATTCACAATGTAACCAGGGCGTCTGATTTAACCCCTATAGGGTCACGATATTTCTCAACCGATTTTGGTCACCGGGGGGTAAAAAAATACCCCAACTGTGATTCGCATGATTCCTATGATAAATTCCGATTTTCAAGTATAAAACTAAAAAAGTTATTTATAGAAGGTACTGACATTATTGTTTATATATATATGGAGCACATTATTGTTTATATATATATGGAGCTATTGCTGACGTCATTGTTTACTGTGTAGTAATGTATGCAGAAATTTTAGAAACAGTTTTAAAGTATCACAAGAGTTATTCATCTAATATTTATGTATGAAATGGCCACACGGTCGTCACGAAGAATTACGGCAGCGCAGGCGAGTGCTCAAATACAGCAGTGGATAAATGAGAGTGATGACCAAGAAGATGGAATGAGCTGTGATGATGAATTTGGTGTGGAATCAGAAACAGAAGACGTTGTTGAGTATCAACGTTCAGAGCCGGACACAGCTAGCTGCAGTTCATCGGAAGAGGAGAGCCACTCGTGTCCACGTAAAGACGACAAGAAATGTGAACACAAATGCACTATGTGCAACAGTTTCGTGTGCGGAAAGCATGCAGTCAAAACACTTGCATATTCCTGCTTATCCTGCCCACTTTCCCTCTCTGCAGATGCAGAATGACTGTTCAGTAAATGCTGAACGGTACCGTTTGTGTACATTGTAATATCATTGAGTTTATAATGTCATAATTTAGCAGAACTTCATTTATTCATCCTAATTTGATGAACCCAAAACGATTTCTATATATAATGTTCAGATACTGATAAGGAGACATTGTAACAGCAAGACACTCATGTGTAAAGCATGCATAATGTTATGTTTCTAAATTCCTGAGTAAAATAGCTACGACGTGGTGCATTTTCGTACTTTATAGCTGATTTGGGTGCATGACTAACTAATGAAACTGGATGCATTCTGTGGATGCAACATGTTTAGGAAAAGTCATAGAAGCGATTTCTTCAACTATTTTCAGGGATTAAAATTTCCGTGAAAAACCGATATGGGGGTATTTTTTACCCCCCGGTGACCCTATAAGGGTTAAGGCGAGCGATCGATCGCTCTCCTTGGTCGCTCGCCTAGCAAAGGTACCGGCGAGCGATTAACCGCTCGCCTAGCCGAAGGCTTCTCAACGTGGGTGACAGTCGGTCGTCGCTCGCAGAGTTTAAGTAAGACTCCAAGATGAGAGACGAACATGGAGCCAGACCATTATTTTATTTACCTAATTGAGATTACTTTAGTTTACTTACTTGCGGCAGCGGTTAATGCGTGCCGTGACCTGTCCTAATTACTGCTGACTATTTCTATTACTATTACTGCTGACAATTTCGTGCAATATGATTTGCCATAACAACACGGCCGACACCTCACGCCGCGTGACATCATCCGTAACATCACAAATTTCGAAAATTATTTTAAACAACAATGGCGGCGACGGTGAGCAAGTCGAATAATAATGTACAGTTGAACACGTAACTGTCATGGAAATTAGGCGACTCGTTCAATGTCGGTGTAGTCGAAATAGGAAACCATCGGACTGTGAACAAAATTTACTTAAAGTCCTGCAGAAAGCACGCCGATAAAATTCGAATGGATTGCCGGCTGTAAGGGTAAGCTAAAAATGAGTGTTCAACTTAATTGTGCCAAAGGCTCAACCAACGTTGTGAAATCAGCCGTCACACGTCATCTTACATCAGTGGTAGGTTTCTAGTGAATGTTCATTCATTCTGAGAATTTGTATAGCGCCTCTTCAAGAGATCTACTCAGATAACGGAACTGAAATGAGATAGGCCTACTAGATGAGTACTATATATGCAGCGATAGGAAAAATTACGAAAACGATACACAAAAAACGCTGTACACAAGAGCTCCCGAGGTCGACCGCATATCGCTCGCCTACTCGATCCAACGCGATCGATTTTCGACTCGCCTACTATTTTCAAATCAAACGCACTGAATGTTGTAGCTTACCACTACTCACCAGTGCACCAAGATGAATTTTGTGATGGAATACAATACGATACAACTGTATTTTGATATTACTCTCCTTCAGAAGTGCAAACGACCATACGACAGAACATCAACAGAGTGAGCAATTGTGAGCAATGGTTTGTTGAAGATCCCTACAAAGAAAACTAACGGACTGAATGGAGGATCGAACTTATGCTCTCCGCATCATAGGCCAAGCGCTCTAACCAATCTGCTACCGTGTCCTAATATACACGGCTTCCTGTTTCGAACATCTATTTAGAACACTTGATTATTTTATGCGAACAGTGAAATGTGCGAAGCATTTCAAAGTAGTTTACAGTTGCAAGTTCTACCTGATGTAAAACCTGCAACTGTAAACTACATGAACAGCAGTTCAACATTTCGAGCACTACACAAATGCTCTTCATTGCACTGCTTTCTATCGAGTTGAAGTAAGTTGCATTGTATCGCATGGTCATTGCATTGCATTGCATTAACTTTCCAAGTTGCACAGACACGGATGTAGGAACCGCAGCTGACCGAACTAGTTCTTGTCAAGAAGTGCCGGTCAGAGACCTTCAAAGAACAGCAGAGCTTCCAGAGATGGTCTTCCTCATCACATAAACGTAATGCAAGACTTTATAGGAGGTCATTATGGCTTAAACGTTGCTGCCTACCTACGAGACACCAGCAGATTTACGCAAGCTCATTTTCGTGTTGCAATTGTAAATAATTGTAATTAGCAACTTCTATTGCGTAGGCGTCTTTTATCACAAGTGATATCAACCGATGGCACACCAACACCAAGCCGTAGGGAGGTCAATTTCCAGATCAGTCCGCAAGATTTTATGGCGTTGTGATTGTATGATTTGTTCTTTCAATATCAAAGGTTTTTTTAAAGAAATCGATCGAAATAAATATCTTTTCTGATCTTGTCGTCGAATTAGGAGTACGGCTATATGAAGCGAGAATAAGCTCGACTTTTCCTCTAGGCCCAGGAGTTTCGCTACACCACACAACACCGACAACAGAGAATTCTAAAGGACGATAAAATTGTACAATTTACAAGTCTTTTAAGCAGATTGTGAACGTCGTCATAAAATAAACACAATACAAAAGTTTTTTTACTAAATTTCCGACGATTTGCCAGTTGCAGATTATACAGAATTCACAAACTCAATTCATCGATAGAAATTTAAAATTTAGACCAGAACTTTTCCAGAGCTCCATCAAAATGGACATCGCTCGGACCTACCAAACATCGATTTAGGCCTAAGTGATATTGTTCGGACCTATCAAATTTGAATTCCAACATTAATATAAGAAAGCTTACAGATGGAGTTAAGATGTAGAAACGACGAGCACTGTAAAAATTCGTTAAAAATCTGAATTAAACCATAAAGATCAAAGTTTCTGCATCTCAGACACCACAACTCAACTATTTCGCAAACAGACGCAGAAAAGATTAAGACCATAGTTACAACTGAACATTCGCCGTACAAATATAAAATCAGTCTAAACACAAAGTCGTGTTTTAATAAATAAGCGTAGATCCCGTATTACACGGTTTTACGCAAATGAAATGAACACTAAGAACGTACATTTAAAACCAGACCTGCAACTCGGAACTCAAGACAACGTTCTAAAACCAATTATCCATCATCAAAATTGACAATAAATAAATCAGATTCTCTGGTATTTTTTTGCAGAAAATCTAGGAGATCAAAGTACACTAAAATACTAATAAAGTCAATGGCCGTATTCCTATCACGAAGGCGCAAGATTCGAGAAACCGCAGTTCAAGAATTCGGTAGATTGTAGGGGGTCTACAGCCAAGCCACGATCTTTACTGGTTCCCTAGAAAACCGTTTCTTTTGCCACCCAGCTGTGCGGGTATCTGCGGGCAATCAATTTCCGCACTTCGGCGTAGATTAATATGGCAACAGCGAACGGCATTGGACAAAGAAACCAAATCCAACTGAAAAAATCACATCCACATATGAACATAATATGAGATTCCGTGATTGTCTGTCTTCTCTTGCAATTTGTTTTGCACGAAGTAAACACAAGAAGTTGGTAAACACAAAAATAAGAAATTTTTAATATAGTTTCAGAGAATTCTAAATTCAAAGAATTCGTAAAAAACGAGTTTCATCCAGTAATTTATGCTTTTGCTCCATACAAACAAGAGAAATTGGTTAATGCAGGCTTTACCCAGTATGAAAACCCTAAAATGACTTAAAATGGTTTCCCAGAATTTGAACACAACAGTATTCACGTCTACCGCAGTAGGAACCACTGGCGTAAACTTGTCCAAAATATTGGAGAGGGGGCATTTGCTTATTTATTCTACAGTCTTGTTGCCTTGGGTGTACAGTCCATCTCAATTATTGGGGACACGTGCTCTATTTTACAATTTTGACATTTTCAACAAAATAGCACGTTTTTTGTTCCACTTACCGTAGAGGCGCAAAGTTTAGAGTCATGGCTAAGCCAGGAAGGTAGGATAGGAGAAGAACGACAGTTGTTTCAATGCAGAGACCGGCAACAAGTACATAGTTACTGAAATCAAACAAAATCTAACATTGTACAATTGTAGCAACTGATAAAAGCAGACACAAACACACCAACTTTAAGTAACATCTGAAACATGTTGAAACCATTTCCTTGAAGATCAAATACAGTGATCGTAATCGTAAACTTAAACTTTCTAAAGCGCTACTCTAAGGCTAAGCGCAGATCACCAGCTTTTAGCAAACGCGCTGCGTCGCATTAGAGGAGTTGTCCAGAGAGCGATGTCCTGTGGAAATCCGAGGTCGGTTGCCAGAGACATCCGGCTGCTAAGTCGGGTTTGCTCAGTCTGGGAAACTATTCCATTTAATAGATCGGAAACATTGCACAAGAGAATACCTCCAACGCTAACAGCCACGTTCGTGTGGACCCAAACTGGGCCGTTACCTGGAGACCAACTCCCACCAATGTTGACTAGCTGTGGGTCCTGTGATCATGACTGTCTGCGAAGTGCACTTCATTCAACAACAGGTGGTAGGTTATCTCGGATATTATGCTGCGCCGTTACGATAGAACGCACTCTCATTGAATTTCAAGACTTTGAGGTCAGCCATCAAGAGTTCAGGCCAAAACCATTCGTAGTTTTTTTTCGTCTATTATTAAACCTGACTGACACGCCGCAGTCAGTTGTAGTCCCACATTGAAACTGCGCCCGTCAAGAAACATTGCTCAGGGCCTGAACACAAAACCTTGATCAGAGCGATCAGAGAGAACTTACCTTCCTTCTCTGACGTTTCACTTAAATACGAAATATTCACGATAGGTTGTAAACTTACCTTCCTTCTCTGACGTTTCACTTAAATACGAAATATTCACGATAGGTTGTAAACTCAAAAAGACGACGAACATGGTTTTGGAATGCATCAAAGATGGACGGCGGGAGACAGCCGGTCAAGGAGCTCTTGAACCTACTGGAGGGAAAGCGGAGTGCTGGATGAGAGGTGAAGACTCGAGTGGATAATGCGAGGACAGTCATCAGGATCACGCGAGGAGTGGATATGAGAACTGCCGTCAACATGGTCGGGTACAGAAAGAAGTGGAGACATCCTGTTGAAAACTCATCACCGGCGGTAGATAGCTGATCGAAAAGAGATGAAGAAGAAAAGAAGAAAGAAAGAGTAAACCAAACACTTACGTCATTCCTTGGGTGAAGATTGAGTTTCGTCTTGTCTTACAGCAGACGAGGTTGATCCACTGCGTCACCACAACCGACGCCAAGTAACCGGTGTAACACGTGATCTCCACCAGTCTGCGTTGGGCGAAAGTCTAAACAGTACCCAAAAATCTACGGGTACGAGTCAACATCACAGTGGAAGTCATGCATAGCACTCCGTCGCAACATCATCATAGTAGTTTACACGGCTTACATTATCTACATACATACACATAGTAACCTCTGATTATTTATAAGCTTAATTGCACGATCTACAAGTACATAGTAACCCGACATTTTCAAGTTAAATCATTCGATCTAAAAATATATAGTAACTCCTTCTCAACTGCTAGCCGCATCACATTATCTACAACTAGATTTTGTCGCTGGATCGATGTTTTATATGCTCGCCTCATTGGAAAGTTCCTTTGACTTGAAAATAACTTTTTTGCAATTTCAGTAGTTCACGACTCTTGATCAGTTATCCATGAATGCATTCGGATCAATGTTTAACTCCATTTATCACTACAATAGCCCTACAAAAGTCATGAAGATTTATAGACAAGTTTCTGATATTAACCCATTCTTGTCCGTATGAATCCTCAAAGCTGTTGATGGCTGGATTTGACCACGTGTCACGACATCCAACCACAAGTCCCGGCCAGAAACCAAACTGACCGAGTATCACGAAGTAGGTGAATATTCCAGATAGCGATTCAATCATACCCACTTGGAAAATGGTCATTCCAAGCAAACTGGAAAGATCAAAGATCATTTATGTCTCATATGCTCGCGTATTATCGATTCACTAGCATAGTTATGTAACGTAAATATTTCTATGCTTAGGTCTGCAGGTTTCATGCAGTGCGTGACACGAGATTTCTAGTTTTACTAGAGATTTGTATTGAAATAACACGCATGCTGTATTCAATAATTAATCCGTCTACAGTTTTTCAGAAATTTTGAAGCTTTAATATTAAAGTTTCAGATGCTCAGAAGTTGTTTATTGTTATTCGGAAGTTAAGTTTTCATGGGTGGGTTTCTTAACGGCCGTTGAAAACAAGTTGTGTCCTGCTACAGAAGGACAAAGATCTTTACTCCACAACAAAGATAAAGGAATATCTCAGTTAACGTTGGGAGATCTGCCTGCGTTTTTTTCATTATGACTCCTTTTTTAATTAATACAACTATATTTATGAACTCCTAAGATATATATTTAAACTGCAGATCAGCTTATTCAAAACGGAACATTTAGAATGAGCTGATCTATAAGACATCAACCGGGCTTCTCCAAAAATTATCACTACGGGTTCAATGGTAGGAACTGCCGATAGATGTGTCCACGCACTGTCTTGACGGAGCCAGAAGTTAATACAGTCCGACGCCACAAGTCCGCCTTAGCATCTTCTTTGCCGGCTCGCTCTGGTCTCCCTGGCAATAACTCGGATCTCCCCCTTGCATCTCTGGACAACCCCTCGGACAAAACACACACGAATAAACTGGCGTCATGCGTCTTACATTATTTATTTATTTTATTCCGGATATTTCTATAGCGCCTCTCGAAGTCAACTACTACTCAAAGGCGCTCCCGACTTCAGCATTCGATACTGTGCCGGAATTTTCACGCCGAAGCGCCACGAGCAATTGCGAGTGAAGGACTTGCCCAAGGTCCGTACGCAGCGGCTAGAGTTGGATTCGAACCTGCAACCCTCCGGTCACAAGGGGCCGAACTTACCACCGAGCCACCACGCCCCTACATTAAAGTAGCGCTTTAGATATTTAGAGTTTACTATTACGATTACAAGATGAAGTGTTTTTATTTTTCCAATATATGTGTAGCTGCGATTGGTTCAGAAGTCCCTTACGTTTGTGTGACGAGAGTTTCCTTCTTGCGGTCTCTTGGAGGTCTCTGCATGATGTCACTCTCTGGACGTTCGTAGGCCATCGTGATGGCTGGGATGATGTCTGTTCCAAAGTCAATCCAGAGGACGCAGATTGTTCCAAGTGGCAACGGAACGCTGAAGAAGATGAAGATGAGGAAAGGGAGGGTCTCGTCGGCGATGTGAGTTACGGTGTAGGCAACAGTCTTTTTCAGGTTCTCGAATATAAGTCGCCCTTTGAAAAAGCAGCCCAGAGAGTCAATTGTCACTGTCGCAAAGCAAAGCAATACTAGTACGTATTTATTAAGCGCCACTATCTAATGACCAAACATCAATCGATGGAGCTGAGCAATCGAGAGTGTATGACTTGCTCATGATCCATGCACAGGTACCGTATCAGAGGAGGATGCTCGAACCCATACTCTCCACGTTACAGATCCGAGCGCTCTGACCAATCGGCTACAGTGTTCAAGAAAGGTGTTACCTTTGATTATCTGCGTCTTCGAAAAGATATGCCGAACATACGATCATGTAGGGCCTACTCGAGGAGCTCCTATCCATACGTTACACTTTCTTAATAATGGAAAAAGTTTAGATATACTGCTGAAATGTGTTCGAATGCTCGTTCGTTTTACTAAGGATGATCGTAATAAGACAACAGATCTCTTGAAATTTATTAAATACACAATTGCAACACTCCGGTGATGTCATGCAACTACTAGGTGATCATAATCTAATAATAACATTCATTTGCTTGTAGTTCACGAACACTCAGGGCGTAAGCAAACGAATAAAAATCGATTGTAGCGGAATCGCAGGCCTACCTTCTTCGACTCCAGTTACGATTGAGGCGAAGTTGTCGTCCAACAAAACCATGTCTGCTGCCTGTTTGCTGACATCCGATCCGGTGATTCCCATAGCAATCCCTGCACACAATACGCAAAAGTTAAATCAAAGCCGTACATTTCAACTTTTTCCTGGAGCAATCTTCCACTAAAAACTGTTCCGCATGTTGCAGTTAAGTTAACATATTGAGTTGACCTTAAGAAGTTGCCTACTTGTATAGATACGATAATTAGTCGGTGTCCGCGTCTTTGAGATGCTCCCAAAAGAAGTTTCCGAACATTAACACAAAGTCAAATTTTTCGCAGTTTATAACAAACCGATTTAAGTCAATTCCACCAAGGCTATTTTATTCATCTGTAGATCAAATGTTTACATTGATGTCCTACGCTTTTGCTCAATTTAAACAATAACTTAATTAGGTTTCTTTACGAAACCATGTAGAAAGTTGTCCAACCATTTGGTCACTTTAGAGATTTTGTTCGAAGACACAACTACAGCTAAACGTACATCAGCAAAAGCTGCAATACACCAAAACCTTTATAAATTATTCGAGATAAAAATGCAAGTGAGCAAGCGACTGGCACAGACCGACGTTGGCTTTTTTGAGCGCCGGCGAATCATTGACTCCATCTCCAGTTACAGCAACGATATTGTCTAGACTTTGGAAGCCTTCAACGATGATCAGCTTCTGTTGAGGCGAGGTTCTTGCGAACACGATTTCCGGATACCAGGACAGAAGGTCCGAAAGCTCAGACTGACTCATCTCCTTCAGCTGACTTCCTGTTACTACAACCGCCTTCGCATCTCTACGGTCAACACAACAGCGACGCTCTCGTTATTTCAAGTTTTTGCCAAGCAAGATCGATGTCTTTTTCATAGAGTCAACAGAGGCTCATTAGTATTAACGGTAAAAGTTTAAAACAAATGTGACTAATTGCTCGTTAACAGAACATTCTAGGTAGCCTAAGTGATCGTTTCACGAGTTGACTGAACAGAGGCTCCACTATCCATTGCGAAAATACGCACCTACGGCCTTTTGCTTGAAATGCATACCAGTTGCTCAGCGCTATCGATTGATGCTTGATCTTTAGACAGTGGCGCTTAATAAAATATACGCGACAACAATTATAGGCCTACAAACACTAACACTGATAATAACAACAGCAACGATAACAAAACTAAAAACGACAGTAACAATAACTATAATTCCACGTGAAAGTTCCACACGGCAAGCAATGTACTCACAGTGGACTGACTTCACTGATTGGCACATTCCTGCGCAGCGCAACTTCCTCCCTCGTCTCATTCTGTGCCGAGATGATTCCAACGGCTCTTGCAATCGCCTTGGCGGTCACTGGATGGTCACCAGTCACCATGACGACCTTGATCCCTGCTTCCCGGCATTTCTTGACGGCGCCAGGAACAGCCGGACGTGGTGGATCAATCATCGAGATCAGACCACAGAATCGCAGCCCGCTCAGTGGAAAGTTCTCGGCCTCCGTATCGAATATGTAACCGATAGGGTACTCGTCCGGAGGCAGGCTGTAGTCGCAGAACCCGAGGACCCGTTCGCCAAGTCCCCCGAGATCGTCGTAAGCCTTCTGGAAAGAACTACGCCAGAAACCATCCAAGGGAAGTTCCTGTCCGTGGATGAGGATCGTTGAACAACGATCGAGGATACGTTCCGGAGCACCCTTCATCACCATCACGTATCCTTCTGGCTTCTCGCCAACTTCGTGGATCGATACCTGAAATGCAGTTGTTTCCAACGTTTAGCCAACATCTTATAGGTGCAAATATGCTGCTGACGTGGCCCCCAGTTTATACAAGCTTGGGACTGGCACAACCGGAGATCGGGGAGTGGTAGAGCTGAAACTCCGTCCACAAATCAACCTAGCCTAGTGTCGAACGTTCGAGATGTATTCAGGAGGCACGAGGAAACGTTTAAACACTTCATGGTCAAATAAATTGCAAATAATTACAGTACTGATATCTGTGCTGCTCTAAGGAATTGCGAAACGATATTCGCACAAGTGTATCTCAAAACTTGGCTAAATGGGAGAATTAGCCAACCTGATATTTGTTTGTAGAATTGAAAAGAATTTCGACGACTTTTCGGTTTCTGGCTCGATATGCAGCCACGTTTCCAGTTGTCAGTTCACAACTTTTCAGCAGAGCGGATTCAGAAGCATCGCCATTCGTCTCTCTGCAAGATATCAAGCAATATCAAGGAATTCGATCAATTTCGACCCATCGAATTGATCACTTTCAGAGATCATTTTCGACCACTTTCATCGATCAATTTCGCAGTCCCAAATAATGAAACTGATCTTCAACTTGTAGAGTAAACTACAATTGGAAATTTTCTTGGCATCGCTTCACAGAACTAACCACATACTAATCCAAACGTAACAGGTAATTCATTTTTCAACACGTATTTCAACTAACTTCCGCATTAAAAACCAAGCACCCAAGTAACCAATGAATCTCCATTGTTTTTCAAATAGACTAGTCAAGTCTTTTCAACCTCAGATATTGAAACTGGCGCTACTTAAAAATCAGGGCTATTCCACAGTATTGCATCACCAATTGAGAGGTAATTGCGGATACCTCTTCATGACTGGTACTTCGTCTTGTCCCGCCTTGAATTCCGCTCGGTTGCAGAGCAGGGCCACACGAGACAGAGCGTGCCACGTCTCCGAATCCGTCTCGAGGACAGACACTGAAACACGAATTATTTATTTATAGTCTCGTGGATAGTCCTCAAAATACCGGTCATCAAACATTTTACTGTGATGCCTCGATAGCGAATATATTATGAGTGCCTCTTGCAATCAATATAGAGCAGATTCTAAAGGACCATGCTCGTCTCTTCAGGAAAGCAATGAAATTTAGTGCCGTCTAGGTGCTCAATAGTGTAGTGGTTAGCGTGCTGGATTATCAATCGAGAGGTCGGGGTGGGGGAGGGGTCAAATCCCTGTCAGGACAGAACTTTTGTTCGAAATTTCTGCTCTATCTGCACTCCTAGTTAACTCGGCTACAACGAGTACACTGACCGTATACTGTCGGTGGGAAGAGGAGACAGCGAGGGAGAGAACTAACAGCCATCCGCTCTCATACCGAGGCGGAGACACTGAAATCGCCAACACTTCATGCCCATGGCAGCCTCCGGGGAAACGTTAGGGTACTGCGCTTCTTCTGGCAAGTGAATGTAACGTACTGCAATCTACTTGATCCAAAGATACTGGGAAAACAGGCGCATCCCCTACGCTCCACTACTGAACAAAGGAACCAACCTAGTGTCCGTGACCTTGGTGTTGTCCTTGACAGTATGCTCACCTTTTCTGAACACATTGCTAATCTTACCCGTTCTTCTTACATTCACTTGAGACGGCTTAGAGCAATCCGACGCTCTGTCTCCTCCTCCGTTTTTACCACTATCATCCACGCCTTCATCTGCTCCAGAATTGACTACTGTAATTCTGTTTTGATTGGGCTGCCAAAAGTCCGTCTTTCCCCCCTCCAGACTGTTTTAAATGCTGCAGCCAGATTAATAGCCCGACTTCCTCGCTGGTCTCATATTTCCTCTTTCATGTTCGATCATCTTCATTGGCTTCCCCTTACTGCTCGGATTCAGCTGAAGGTTCTCACTTTAGTCCTTCGGTCCTGTACAGGCTTAGCACCCAAGTACCTCTGTGACATTGTTCGTCTGCCAATTTCAGCTACTTCCCTCCGTCCATTGCGATCGCTTAATCGACATGATCTTCTTGTACCACGAGCCAGGACCTCTATGGCCAAAACTCGAGCCTTTTCTTGCATTGGTCCTGCTCTATGGAATCAACTTCCTCCATTGACACGTGCCTCTTTATTAGCTGGTGGCCCAAGTGCCTCGTTCCGCTGTCTTAAAACCTCTTTCTATTCACTGGGTCTTTCGCACTGGGAGCGCCTCTGATTAGCGAATACTGTGAGAGGCGCTTTATAAATGTTTAGATACAATACAATACAATACAGTGTGCCATTACAGAGCATCCCTCAATGAATCCTACTATGACAACACTGCTAAAGCAACTTATTGAGCGTAACCCCAGATTAATGCGCAATCTTCTACAACATCTTAAATTCACCAATCCAAAGCAGATAACGAGGAGTGGCCAACGTACTGGTCTGACAGTCGGAGGTGTTGACTTCGAGGATGTGGTCATCGAACCACATATGGGAGACGGTCATCCGGTTCTGGGTCAGGGTCCCCGTCTTGTCCGAACAGATGACAGAAGTGGATCCGAGGGTCTCGACACATTCCAGCGCCTTCACCAGACAGTTCTTCTTCGCCATCCTCTTAGCAGTCAACGTCAGAATCACCTGCAATATGCGCAGATATACAGTGGATAAGATCGGACCAGACAAACCGTAATCTTTATCGTAAACTCTAAATTTCTAAGCTCTACTCTAGAGCTAAACACAGGGCACCAGCTTATTGACGAGCTCTGCGTCAAACCATCGGGGATTGTCCAGAGATGGTCAAGGGAAGTTCCTAATCCCGCTGCCAGAGGGAGGACGGTATGCAGTACCAGAGAGAGGAGACCAGAGAAAGCGGGAATAAAACTATATAGACAAACGAACAACTACGTGGCAATCAAGGAACACAGAAAATGGAGGAAGCAAAAGGCAAGGAGAAATTCAGGTTCAGAGAAGATAAAGCAGACGAAACAAATTAACTTCTTATAACTTCGGGCAATGTGTGCAAGAAATCTGAATCTAAGATTTGGGGTCAACACAAAGTTTTGCCACTTTAACGTTTGTATCAATTTAGTAGACAGTTCAAAACAGACCCTAATGAAAAGTATTGTAACAAAGTCGGCCATACCGTCCATAAGCGGACAAGTTTAAAGATTGGTCCTAGGATTATTTGTCATAGGATGAATCCAAAACACATTACAATTAACTGCCAATTGGTGTAATGCCCAACACATTCTTCTCCTACCGATTAAAATATTCACCTTACTATTTGGTTCCATTCGCGAAAATTCAAACTTCCACATAACCAACTTAGATCCCAACTTTGGAATCAGCAGTTGGTGTTCTGCCATCATCGCAAAATGCTCTCTGTAATCCCCAAGCAAGCCCATCCTCATCTCCTTATCTGATATCTGACTTGACGCAGCGCTCCAGAAAATCTGCTTCAGGAAGCCCTTTAGAAATAATCGCTTTCACAGTTACCGATTAGAAAGTGGAGTCCACCGTAACCGAGATAATCGTAGAAATAATCGAATTTACAGTTACTATTACGGCAACTGCGCCTACCGTGACTGTTGTGAGGAGACCCTCTGGAACGTTGCCCATGAGAATCCCAATGAGGAAGACGAAGGCCACGATCCAGTCGTATCCAAGTGCGAGAAGAACCACAAGGAACCCTATGCCCATGAATGCGGATGCGATGATGATGATGTTGACAAATGACTGCATCTCTCGAGCCATTGTCGTCGCCGAGATATTCGTATCTGATGCCAGGTTTGCTATTCGACCCATTACGGTGCGATCACCTGTTGCTATGACGATGCCCCGACCGAGACCTACAAGAATAGGAACATGAACACGTACAAATCTGTCAACTACACCGCAACAATCTTCACGCTCTCTAGACAAAACATTTGCGTCCGCCTTAGGCCTATGTAGACCCTACACTTTTTCCTGGCATGTCAGCAGGTAGGAAAATACAGGAGGAAGGATATGATTAGTCATGCGGGTAAGGCGGATCGCCAAACCGAAATACATGTTGAATTTGAAATGTTTAATTATTTGCTAATTAAACAAGTTATGCAAACTGTGGGCGTTGAATAATTTTTGGTGAATGTAAACACACTTTTGGCTGATGCACCATCAGTAGCCGAAAGTTTGAAAAAATCCACGCATGCGCAATAGCAGAAGTTTTTAGAAATACCCACGATTGCGGAAGAACAGGTTTTTTCTCCACAGACGTGCAACTTTACGACGAATCCCAGACATATCCATCCCAACCTCCTTACGCGACAGGAAGGTGTATATAAGGGGGACGCAAATGCTTTGTCGAGAGATGGCGAATATTTTTCATATGACAGTCCGAGATATAGCTGCAGTTGACAGATTTTTACGCGAAGAATAGGCCCCCTGTTGTATAATTTATCATGAATGAGAGAAACGAGAGAACAGATAAACAGATAGAAACAGTTTCTCTTTACGTGTCTTTCAATTTTGCCCTTCTATATATATAAAGGACAAACTCGGTCTGTCTGTATGTCTGTCTATCACAGATCTTAGACCGGGATGCATTTCCACAGCTTTCGAGCTTTTCACTCCTAACCTTCACTACTCTCTCGGGGTGGGCATTACACAGCCAGTGTGAGGTTTCGATTCTCCCGTTTTCACCGCTACCATGGTCTCCCGGGCAAAAAACCTACCCTCGCCATGCATTTTTAACTGATAACAAAACCTTACACTCAACCTATTTTAACTCGCCAGATGGCGCTGCCGGGTTAGGCAGCTACAGTACGGATTCGCTAGAGGGATTGAAACTTTGACAATGGTGATGATGCAGCTACAGTACAGATTCGCTAGAGGGATTGAAACTTTGACAATGGTGATGATGATGACGATGATGACAGTGGTGGTGGTGGGTGGTGGTGGGTGGTGGGTGGTGGGTGGTGGTGGTGGTGGTGTGGATTGAAACTTATAACTCCGGGCAACGCCGGGTAAACCAGCTAGTTTCATATAATTGACACTTGATACATTTGAACAATTTCTAAAGATATCCCAAAAATAGAACAGTCGATTGAACAAGTTAAGTTCACCTTCAACGACGTTTGTTGAGAAGAAAGCCAAGTTCTTGGTTTCAGTTGGGTTCTCATGAGTGAACTCCGGCGTTCGGGTCAGTGGCTCCGATTCACCCGTCAGAGAAGAATTATCGACCTATGAAACAAAAATGAAAACAAATGAACAGATGTTTCAATGTGACCAGAGTTCAAGACCGACGTAAATAAATGAAGACGTTTTCTGAACGCATTTCACTCGAGGCAACTGCAGTAAAACTCCAGACTGCATCGAACGGTCAAAAGCCATAGGTACTGTTTGATTTGATCTCACACGAAGCGACCTTGCGAGGTACTTAAAAGGGGACATATCAAGTACCTCGATACATACATACATACATACACACAAGTCGCCTTTGCATAAGCTGGTTGCATAAGACTTGACATATTTGGCTCTGTTGAATTCTAGTGATTGCGATTAGTTGCCATTAGTACAAAATCTAAACAAAGATTCTAAAGACAATCAACTATCAAGGACGTGCAAGAGAGACATGACGTAGCTAATTCATTGATCGATTGATTGATGGATATAGATAAAAAAGAGTCTATCTCTGTATTAGAGACAGACACAGGCAGACACAAACAACACAGAGAGACAAAACAGACAGACATAGACATACACAGACAGACACAGCAGACAGACACAGACTGACACACACAGTAGACGGACAAAGGCAGACATACACGGACAGACAGACACCGATAGACACACACAGAGACAGATATATGCACAGACAGTTATAGTCAAGTTATTTGTATGTTGCGTTAACCGACCTTCAACCCCTGAGAGGATATGACCCGGATGTCTGCCGGAACTCGATCTCCAAACTTTATCTCAACGACATCACCGATGACCAACTCCTCAGCCGACATTTCCTTCTTAACGCCACTCCTCACGACCATCGCATGCTGCAACACACAGGCACAGACAACACACAAGAAAACTTAAAGAATCCAGAAGATGCATCACCAATTCTCTCCCTAGGAAAGAGAGCGCTTAAATTCAACCAGATCTCAATTCAAACACCAGATTTGAGATCTGTCACCTGAACTAGGAGATTCGTCACCTAAAAGTAGCTTTGGTTACCAAAATCGATTATGTGCATCATGTTTCACGCGTTGTTGGTTTTATCCGAAAAGCGAGTATCCAGCAAGACTTGGGTTTTAGCCTTTCAAGACTTTATATCCGCCACATATGGATGTGCAATTTAATCAGAAGAAATAGGTAGCCTAAGGAGTGACAACGAACGGGTATGAAACTAGTAGGAAAAGTGATATGGAACTGGTATCAAACACTTTTGAAAAGGAACACAATGAAACAGGTACGAGATAGGTTGGAATAGTGGCAAGGCAACACTAGCATGAACTCGGCTATGCTGCCCTCATAAGAAAGAACTACGCATCTGCAAAAAGTTGATTTTGAGATAAATGCAAAAAACATAAATTGCTTGCTGCCAAGTAGATCCTATATTCATATTCATTTTTGCTTTTAACCAACATATGTAACAAAGAGCTACAATTTTTAGGGGAAAATGAATTTTAAATATTTTTTCTCATAAATATTTTAAATGTCAGTAAATGTGTTTTTACTTAGCTTTGAAGACCGACGACATAACCCAATAATTATTAAGAACAACGCATCTGCATAAAATCGTGTTTTAGTGTGTAACAATTCAACAATTGACTCATATTTTCAGATCAATGATATCAAACAACACAGGCGTAATTTGTGGGGGTACGAGGAGTACGCGTTCCCCCACTATTTTTTACACGGGGTACCGTATCCCCCACTTTTTAAACATTGCCAATCAATATTTTATTATTGAGCCTTCCCAGAGATCGAAGTCTCCGCCCTGCTTCGTGTATGTAAGAAATTGGTATTCCCACTTGTTAGACCAAAGTTACGCCTCTGGGGATACAAGGGGTATCCGTACCCCCAATTTTTTAAACAATGCCAGTCAATATTTTATTATTTAGCCTTCCTAGAAATCGCAGTCTCTGCCTTGCTTCGTGTATGTAAGAAATTGGTACCCCACTTTCTAGACCGAAGTTACGCGTTTTGGGGTACTAGGGGTACGCGTACCCCTACTTTTTTACTGGTGGTACCGTACCCCCACTTTCTAAACAATGCCAGTCAATATTTTATTATTGAGCCTTCCTAGAAATCGGAGTCTCTGCCTTGGTTCGTGTATGTTAGAAATTGGTACCTCACTTTCTAGACCAGAGTTACGCCCCTTGGGGCACTAGGGGTACGCGTACCCCTACTTTTTTTACTGGGGTATTCGTACCCCAACTTTTTAAACAATGCCAATTAATATTTTATTATTGAGCCTTCCTAGAAATCGGAGTCTCTGCCTTGCTTCGTGTATGTTAGAAATTGGTACCTCACTTTCTAGACCAGAGTTACGCCCCTTGGGGCACTAGGGGTACGCGTACCCCTACTTTTTTTACTGGGGTATTCGTACCCCCACTTTTTAAACAATGCCAATTAATATTTTATTATTGAGCCTTCCCACATATCGCAGTCTCTGCCTTGCTTCGTGTATGTAAGAAATTGGTACCTCACTTTCTAGACCGAAGTTACGCGTTTTGGGGTACGAGGGGTACGCGTACCCCTACTTTTTTACTGGTGGTACCGTACCCCCACTTTCTAAACAATGCCAGTCAATATTTTATTATTGAGCCTTCCTAGAAATCGGAGTCTCTGCCTTGCTTCGTGTATGTTAGAAATTGGTACCTCACTTTCTAGACCAAAGTTACGCCCCTTGGGGTACTAGGGGTACGCGTACCCCTACTTTTTTACTGGGGTATTCGTACCCCCACTTTTTAAACAATGCCAATTAATATTTTATTATTGAGCCTTCCCACATATCGCAGTCTCTGCCTTGCTTCGTGTATGTAAGAAATTGGTACTTCAAATTTTCAGACCAAAGTTCTGCCCCTGTCAACCATAATTTTAAAGATATATGAAACCAGTTATATACCGCTTTAAAAATATTGATTTCGCTTATATGTGATCATATCCGACTATGAAAACAGTCTGGGATAGTGAACATGTCACAGGACAGATGAAGAAGAACCACACTTACTAATCTGCATCTTAGGTCCACAACATCTGATGTCTTAATATCTTGCCAGAATTGTCTTCTATTTTCTGGCATCAGAACGCTCAGTTTAGAAATGATGTCACCTTTTTTCTCTCGGGGAATCCATCTCAGTTCTTGCATTTTGGTTTTGGACGCCTAATTTGCATATACGTGCAATTAAGATTATCTTTACTGCATGAACAATTATGTAAAGAAAATTCTTCACACCGCTCACACTCCTCGTTACCCAGTTTGTAAATGAAATGTTCATCTGCTTTATCACATTATGATAGAGATCATAGCAGCAGACTACAACTTAATGTTTCGCTGTGAAGTCATTGTACATTTCTGTAATAGAAATAGCCTACCTGATGGGAAGTACGCCGGTTTGGGCATGCTCCCGACGATAGTGTGATATGGTTGGTATGGTTGTGAAATGAATCAATGTGCAATCGAATAAAAAAAACAGCCAGACACATCCCACACCCTCCGTATTTAGGCCTATAGGCCTACTCTCCACACATTTTATCATATCGTCTTTCTGACTCTTTCAAGTTAAATATAAAAACCTCAACCGTGTAAGCCTACAAAACAATCTGGGTCTACCCGAATCCCCGAACCCAGATAAAATGTGGAAATGCAAAATTGATCGAATTCCCGAAAACAATATTGTGCCAAGCGCTCGAATCCTGAAAACTAGTATGGATTAGCCGGCCAATATCCTGAATTTAGTATATTCGAAAATGTCTCTAAAAGTTAGATTTTTTGCCGAAATAACTTTGTTGTTACTTGGAAAATAGGTTTTATGCACCCAAAACAATCATCCGTAGTCACAAACAAAGCCATGATAAATCATTCAAAAACGTTTAAAACTTTTAAATTACTATATTTAATTAATGTTGCTCAATTTTCACTTAATCTCACGGCGTGATGAATGATGAAAACCATCAAGACGGATTAAAATTACAGTCTTAAAAATAATTAATTATCTCTCAGATTCGTAAAATTAAACGTAAACATTGTCGGAAAGTAGTAACTGCGCATGCGCGTGGACACGGATCTGCAAAAAATGCGCTGTGTTACTAGCAAAAAACCACGCATGTGAGATGCGTGGTTCTTACTTAGTATTTGATACGAAGTGTGCAGATACGTGGTATTAACAAACGCTGGTTCTCTATGATCGAAGCAAGATAGGAGGTTCTTACTTCCTACCAAGGTGTAAGACCACTAATACATGCAGAAACTGCATCTAACTCAAAACGGCCAAATTTGCAGTTACGTGGTTCTTTCTTATGAGGGCAGTATGGGATAAAAAAAACAGTAGATTTCAAAACAGGCAAGGAAAGTGTAATAGTTACACAACTAAACATCACTTTGCGGTTTATGGTGTTTTCTCAGGAGGCGTTAGAGTGGTGCACAAAGTCACTGGTTACAGACGTGTCATTAGCCTTAAGAAATGCAAAATACCATCTTGAACTCCGTGAATCTACGTGAAAAAGGGGCTATAGAAGTCTGTAATCACAATTACAATCACCAGCGAAGCACAATAGTCTCACCTGTGGAACCAGTTTTTTGAACGACTCCATAACCTTTGAACTGGCCGCCTCTTGATAGTAGGAAAACAAACCCGTTACCAAGACAACGATCACCAAGACGATTCCCAGGTACAACTGACAAAACATTTCCATTACGCATACAACTGTAACACTTTACACGTAACAGAGCAGATAGGTCAAATATGTATGTATTATCATGCTACCATACATGTAGGCCTATACTGTCATTCTATTTACAGCGAGCAGCAACACTTACAATAAACCAAAAATATAAAATAAACTCAAAATTAAATTTTCATTAAAACTGCTGGTTAAACTCCACTAAAAATTATAATGATATAATATTAACGACAATATAAAAACAATCTACGAGGTTTAACATTTGAAGTTTTGTTCTTTTTGGCGTCTTCTGAATTGTCTGGCGTTTTCAGACCAAAACATTAAATAAATGGGACATAAACAACAGAAAACCTTGGCCTGGGGTGTTGGCAAATTGGTAAAACCTCAACTTCCTACATTACGAGGTCTATGATCGGCAACACACTTTGTCACGGATCATGCGGTTGACGGTTAGACTCCATGTATGACAACCTTGGACAAGTTGTTTGAGCACAAGTGCCTCTGTCGCGAGACAGAAGGATTTGGAAGCGACGTAAGAAACTTGGAAGTAAAGAACAAGTTTTGAGATTGCAATTGTAATTGTAATCTGACCTTTATAAAGCGCCACTTAAAGAAAAAAACTCCTCAGTGGCACTCTCGACCCAAACCAGTGAAATTACTGTCGAATAATACAGACATCAGGCGCTTGCGAAATTGTGGAAGGGATAAACTGAGGAACTCTAGCCGCAGCTCTCGAGAAAGGTGATTCCAGCTGGTGGGTCCAAAATAGGCAACGCTTCTGGCCCCATGTCAGAACACCTCGGGATTCGTGCATTGCCCTTTAAAGGGTCGAGTGAAGGAAACTGCTACCTCCCCTACGTTCCATATGGGATATGTTCCTTATATTTATAAGATACGTTCCCCATATGGGTTATGTTCCACATGGGACAGGTCCATACGTTATGTTTCACATGGGATATGTTCCACATGGGATACGTTCCATATGGGATAAGGATCCACATGGGAGAGGGATCCACATGGGAAATGTTCAACATGGGAAATGTTCCACATGGGAAATTTGAATATAGAATTCCATATGGGATATGTTTCATATGTGATATATATGGAAGAATAACTTACATTGTCTCCTGGTGGATGGTCCATTTGCGTACATTGGACGCCGTAGGCGATGAAGCAGAGAATGGCTCCGGCCCAGAGCAGAGACGAGAATCCCATGAAGAGGATCTTGATAAACTTGAGCCAGGCTGGGGTGGTCTTTGGTGGGGTAAGGGCATTTGGTCCATCCAAACGCAATCGCTCCTCCACGGCCTCGACCGACATACCCTACACGACAGTTCACATACCGATTTGTATTCATATAGCACTATGGACCGACGCAACAAAATAATCCCAGTAACGAAACGAACGATGCACCACACAACACTTGTGTTTATTTATGGACTTTGAAATGCGCATCAGAAGTCTCAAGACAAATTGTAGTAAATTGTAGTAATTATTATATTACTATCAAGCAACACAAGTAAGCTTAGAACAGTCCATCGCAGTAAACATTTCTCAGAGGCCAGATCAACTTTAAAGAGAAATACACAAAGAATGCGACGACAATAGCCTGAAGTTGATACGCTTTCACCATTATTACTTAATTCACTCGTAGTTACCTAATCAAGTGTCTTCATATGTTAACAGCTGTGCGAGTGTGATGGTATAGGCCCTAGTTCTCATGTGTGCATTTTGAAGGGAAAGTTTATTACAGAGAACGATATCTTTCGACGTCACTTACCGTCGTGACGTTCGTCTTCAGCCGAGTGACGAGTTCTTCCATGGAGATCTTGTGATCGTCCTGAAGCAGAAAATACGCACTGCTGTATAGTTGCAGTTGAACATTATTCTTGACGCCCTCTCAAACAGAACTCTCCGAAACGCTGCCGACAGATCTAAAAGGTGTTGCTCAGGACAAAGATAATTATTAATGTAACTTGCAAGTAAAAGTTTTACTTGAAAGGATTTCAAATGAGAGTTGGTAGCTTAGATATGAAGTTTGTTGTGAAAACCGGTTTCAGTGAAATCTACAGACTCGCAAGATTATGAAGTTGTGGATAGGAAGGCCTATTAGTTTTTCTCCTTCATTTAGACCTAGTGTTCAAAGTAACGGTAGTCCCATTTAGGCGCCTTCACTGTTAGCTGTGCAAGGGAAAGTTAACTTTGTTAGTACTTTAAAAGGCCACATGTCTAGCTATGAGCCACATTGACTAGACATCTTATGTTTTGGGTCCATACTAAATCACACTAAATCAGAATCTGTCCAGACATTATTTTAAATGATTAATTAAATAAGCTTTTTCGCTAAAAGATTGTGCAATTGTACTGCCACTCCCTCATTCTGCAATTGTCATCGCAAGCTCGGACGTGTCTGAAGCTCTAACTGAAAGCCAAGCCCTGGGCATCAGGTTTGTCAGGCGTCAAGTCAGACCGGTTGTCAATCGGATTCGTTTTAAGAACACGACGAAAGCATCGCTTTACATTAATGACCACTACAGTTGGATGGTTTGGTGGTTTGTAGTGGTCCGTACAGACCATTTCTACCTCCACTTACCACTTATAAATACCTCCAATTACGATTTCCATCTCCACAAATCATTTTCGCCTCAACTTACCATCTCCACCACCACTCACCGCCATTTCTGCCTCCAATTACCTTTCCACCTCAACTTACCATACAACTCCACTTACCATTTATACCTCAAGCTGCCATTTCCACCTCCATTAATAAATTTCGCTTTAACTTTTCATCTCCACCTCCACCTACCGTATACCTCCAATTACCATTTCCACCTTAACTTACCATTTTCGCCTCAACTTACCATTTCCACTTCTTTCTTGAGGCTTTCCTTGTCTCGCTTCTTCTCTTTCTTCGTCTTCAATTTGCGTTTTCGAATCATACACGCTGTCGATGTATCCTTGGGGCTGACACCTGTTGATGTTCTTGACGTCATCGGAGAACGTCCATTGTTCCCGTGAGAATAAGATACCTATACGAAAAACACAGCGACCCACAGTTACCACAAACGGAGGCAAAACAAATCAATCACAATTTGTATAGCGCTCTTCATGATCTCTACTCAGAGGCGCTCCCTACCCAGGTCAAGCGGAAGAGAGAAGTTCCGTAGAGGGAGGGCCCCTGGTAATTACAGCAATGTCCTGTAGTTGCCGTTTAGTTGAGAGCTCTCCTTGTTACGCGGAGAGTGCAGATTCAAACTTTTTCGAGACGATAACTTTGTGGAGACTTTTACTCGCAATTGCTCAGCGACATCGACTGATGCTTCCTCAATAGAGAGTGGCGTTCAGCAGCTGCCCAGTAATATAAAAATTTTAAAGTTGTGAGGACAACCTATAAAGCAGAGGTTTTCAAACTTTTTTGACCAGAGACCCCCATTTTTTTTATAGGCATAGCTCGCGGACCTAGGCGCATTTAAAAAGTAAAATTTATCACTTAAAATTTAAACAAAATAACAGGCAGACTATTTCCGCAATACAAGCTAATTGCTTATAAGTAGTGCATGAATTTGAAAACAGTCTGTTGATGCTGATTTGAGTGGCGCTATATAAGTTTCGGTTACTATTTCTGTTACAATGCTGAAACCATGCACTGTTAATCATTAATTAATACTTTCAGAACGCTCTCGCGGACCCCGCCATATCCTTCGCGGACCCCTCTTGGTCCGCGGACCACAGTTTGAAAACCTCTGCTTTAAAGTAATCGTTCGTCTTATCGCGCGATCTATCATCTTCCTAAAGCGTCATAATTATAACATGAACAACATATTTCTTCTGAAAGACGGAGATTTGAACCCGCTGGGCACCAACCACGGCGTCATCGATACCACAACGAACAGCCTCAAGAGACCTTCAGAAGATTCCAAGAGTATCTTCCCCTTCTTGTAACCCTATATTAGATATGAATTCCAGTAGCGCATAGGCTTTAAAATTTAAAATCACTTCCTTTTTCATTTCTTAAAACTGGACACCTCTTTTAAAAGTTATCGCTCACTGTAAATAAAAGTAGACATTTGTACAGCACAACTTCCAAGAAAAAACTAATCCGGAGCAGACGTTAAACATAATTCAGGAGCAGCAATTACATCAGCAAGGAAAACAATGCACATAAGTGAATCCGTCATTGAAACTACCTTCAAAAAACGACAGAAAATTCGTTAATTTTAGGTATAACCACCTGACTAGAGTCGCTTCCGGTTGTTGCTTCGAAGGGAGTGGCCATCTGGGTGGACTGTCTTCTCCTCGAACCTTTCTCAGTCCGAGCTTCAAGTTCTGTTTCTATCTTGAAGACGTCGTTGTGTTCGATTCGATACGTCTCGTCCAGAGGGCTGTTAAAAGCAGGGTTAGATAAACCCTCTTCACCGGGATCCAGCTACAGATTCAAAACCAGCGCAAAAGATAACGTATCACTTTTAGCTAGCGCAATATTAATAAACTACAGACACATGCAATGTAATATTAAGCCGTCTACAATTTGTGCAATTGTTACGTAATACTGCAAGTAAAAATGTTCATCTCACATTACTCACTTTTCATTACTTTACGATGTATAGCTTATATTCATAACTGAATAGTTAGAAAAATAGAAAATAGAAAACGGATTCGGGTCTGCAACACGCGACTAGGACCATATATTCACCATCTGTCATCTGCTTAGGTGCAACATTCTATTGTGATGGTCACCATATTTAAAAGCGGTGGTGATATATATGGTAAATATTTTTCAACACGACGGCGTTAGTTTGGTTCAAATCAAGTTCAAGCAACGACAATTAACGACAATTAATTCTTGCATGCTCAACTATCACAACGCTGATAAATGTTTTCACCTTCGCTTAAGCCTACTTACTTATTGTTGCTGTTAACAGTAGGCCTATCGTGTCAAGAGGTTTGGTCAAAAGTACTTAGTAGGGATTCGTTAAACCGTTCTTCGTTTTCACTCGTACGAAGCCTCAATGTTGAACTAGAAAACCTGTCCAGGTGTATTTCTTGCGCTTAAGAACGTTGTCAATTAATTAGAAGCAGAAGAGCAGTCCTTTAAGAAAACCCCGAGAGGCAGCCAAGGGTGTGAAGCGTTAGCGACTTCATTTTCTTAGCCTCGGGAATACGAGGGTGGGTGGCCAGTCCTCTCCTTCGCCGTCTCATCTTCCCACCGACAGTGTACTCATTAAAGCTATGTTACTAATGCTGTCTGGAGCCGACATTTCTTAAGCAGTTTTCTGCCCTGGCGGGGATTCGAAATCCCGACCTCTCGGCTGACATTCCAGCACGCTAACCACTATACCATCGCAAAGACTGCAGTACACTCACCTGAATTTCGACCGACATTCTTGTGGTTCAACCGTCGTTCGACTGAAATCAAGCTCGCTCTCTCAACTCGTGACTCGACCCGTACTCGCTAATACACTACTTTCTCTCGACCAACTTTCGAACTCTATGCATCTACACACACGCACCTAAAAACTAACTCAGGGAAAACAGCGACAGTAACTCTGTCCTAGCTGGCTTTAAAGCTGGCTTCACGGTTGACTGATTCCAGGCGCCGTCACGGTTCAATTAAACACCATGAAACGCCTGTTAATTGTCAAGAGGTAGGCACTGTGTGAGATTTGGAACCGGTTACATCTGGCCAAGCCTCGATTCAATCAGCTGTGATAGGAAACAATACGAATGCTTGTACAAATGAAACAGGTAAAGAGAATACATTTCTCAGACTAATTGTTGAAGAACTACCTGTCTACAGACGCTTCAGGGTAGACTTGAATACCAAGGTATGTGTATCAATGGTTGAATTGGTCTTCTCTAAGAACATGGAAATAGTACATGACATTCGTAGATCCATTTGCACCCAACACTCCCGCACCGCAACAGCAGTTCTAGCAGTCCAGACAGATAGAGAGACGGACAGACAGAAAAATAGAGGCAGACAGAGACAGACAGAGAACCAGATAAAAATAGAGACAGAGACAGATCTAGAGAGGCAGAGACAGATAGAGAAACGGAAACAGAGACAGAGACCCAGATAAAAATAGAAACAGAGACAGAGACATAGTTACCGAGAGAAAGAGACACAGACAGACAGGCAGAAACAGAGAGAGAGAGAGAGAGAGAGAGAGAGAGAGAGAGAGAGAGATAGAGAGAGAGAGAGAGAGAGAGAGAGAGAGAGAGAGAGAGAGAGAGAGAGAGAGAGAGAGAGAGAGAGAGAGAGAGAGAGACAGAGACAGAGACAGAGACAGAGACAGAGACAGAGACAGAGACAGAGACAGAGACAGAGACAGAGACAGAGACAGAGACAGAGACAGAGACAGAGACAGAGACAGAGACAGAGACAGAGACAGAGACAGAGACAGAGACAGAGACAGAGACAGAGACAGAGACAGAGACAGAGACAGAGACAGAGACAGAGACAGAGACAGAGACAGAGACAGAGACAGAGACAGAGACAGAGACAGAGACAGAGACAGAGACAGAGACAGAGACAGAGACAGAGACAGAGACAGAGACAGAGACAGAGACAGAGACAGAGACAGAGACAGAGACAGAGACAGAGACAGAGACAGAGACATAGAGCTTGAACTCTTCAATCGAAGCTACAAGCATCGCCGCATTCTAAGACGCATGAGCTTACGATTTGTTTTGCCTTTCGAGCGGCGCTATATTATTTCCAATTATATTTACAAATTACCTTGTGGTGCGGACCATTTGGATACAGATTTAAAATGGAATTAGAAATTTATATAGCGCCACTTCAAGATAGCAAACTGACATGGGACACTCTCTGCGCTGTCCTATACTTACGATGTTAAATCTCATTAAGAACTAGACTATTACATCAGGTTGCAAAACAGCGCATAGAAAACGAGAAGAGGCACCAGTGGTGGGCTCACGCGCACAACCACAAACGTACAGCCGACCAAAATGGTTAGAGTTAGATCAACAGCTAATAGTAATACTAATGCCACTAATAAGACGATTTGTATAGCGCCGTAGCTCAGCCTAGGCCAAGGAAAAGGACGCTTGTACATGAGCTACAAAATTAACGACAGTCATATGATTGTTTGAAAAGGTATTGAGCTGTGATCTGAATATCTCCAGAGATGGCGTATTCTTCACCTACTAGGGAAGACTGTTCCACGCAGTGGGTCCAGCGACAGAGAAGGAACAGTCGCCAAACCTTGTTGATGACTGTTAGCCTCTTTTGGATGGTTATGCAGACCCAGCGCTTCTGAAAGACGCCTTTTTGCGATTAAGTGATCACTTAACTTATTATGATAGTACAGTGGTTAGCGTGTTGAACTGTCAGAATGAGAGGTCGGAGGTTCAAACCCGCCAGGGCAAATGTTTTTTTGGGAGATTTCTGCTCCCTCTATTCAAATCAGCTATGACGAGTACGCTGTTGGTGGGAAGATGAGACGGCGAGGGAGAGGATTGGCCACCCACCCTGATATTCCGAGGCCAAGAAAATGAAGCCGTTAACACTTCATATCCATGGCTGCCTCTCAGGCTAGCTGAAGGGACTGCTCTTCTTCTCTTCTTCTTCTAACTAACTGATAATGGTATTATTTCAAAGGAGAGAGCTTTATTGACCAAACAATGTACGTGTGCTCCGCAGATGTGAACTACAATGGAGACCGGGGAACATAAACCCCATGCAAGGAGGTAGTTGAGGTTGACAGGAGTTGGGCTAGGATCGAAATGGATGGGGGTTTATCTTCAATGGGAGTCTAGGCCCTAGTTTTAAGCAGTTGGGGAAGGTCTCTCGTTCCCCAGAAATCGTGCTATAGTCGCCAGGTCGCAGACGGACGCGAATCGGGTAATGAAAAATCTAATGATGCGGCATAGACCAAGAGATTGAACATTGAGTAGTAGTTTCAGTTTCACGATACTGTGTGATAACAAAGATCATTAGCGTCGCCCTCCTCCTTTATCCAGGCTTGGGAATGGCACTGTCAGAGCACGAGCAGTGGCGGAGTTAAATGAAGATAGGAGGATGAAGGAAATGTAGATTATGTAATTATAATTCCAGTTACAGCCATTAGAAGGTGTTTTAACGAACCCTAACGCCATCTTGTGGTTTTCAGTTCATCTGTCCTACTATTGATATTTAAAATCAATATAGCAGTTTGTTAGTTATTGTTTACCGACAGTAGCCTATATGTGAAAAGAAAGATGATTAGCGTCGATAGGCAATTGTTTCCAGTGATGGGCACTAAACTATTTTTTATAGTTAAACTAAAACTATTTTCCAACTAAAATAAAATAGTTTAACTAAAGTTGGCAACTGATTTTGGAAATTAGTTAACTAAACTAAAAAAAGTAGTTAAACTTTTTCCAACTTTTTTCTAACTTTTTACGACGAATATTTTCACAATGACAGAGGTTAAGTGAACTGTAATAATGCATAGCGTCAATGACAATTTCACCTTCAAACTATGCAATGTGTACGGTTGTAGCATGCAGTTACAGACGTACTGTAAGTAGTGTATGAATTTGAAAACACAGGCTGTTAATGCTAAAACCATGCAGTGTTAAAATGTTTTTTTGGTGACAATGTTCAATATTCATTGTGGAAAAAGAGTTGCATCTTGCTGATTTTTTTAGTTAAACTTTTTAGTTAGCAACTAACATTTTTTAGTTAAACTATGGTTTTAACTAAACTATTTTATTTTAGTTAAACTTCATCCTTAACTAAATTTTTTTAGTTAAACTAAAAGTTAGCAACTTTTTAGTTAACTATTGCCCATCACTGATTGTTTCCCAACTTCACTGTTTAGTGTATTGTTAATATTTTATCTATTCAATGCAGCAAACAATTTAACGACATCTTATGGCAACAAAGGGCGTTTTTGTTAAGAGAACTTAGTTTGTCATAACACAAGCCTTGAAAATAACGGTGGTCTATTTGGTTAGTACGCTGGGTCTGTAATCGAAAGGTCTAGGGTTCGTGTTTTTGTGTTCTCATCTGAGATGCAGATAATTATTATCATTCGTGGTTACTGCAGACCTTAGTTTATATGTAGTGTTTACGGAAGCTAAAGATTGAACGAAAATGTGGATTATATATAACGCCGGTAAACACGATTAAAAGGTGTTTAACGTACTCTAACGTACTCATCGCAACTCTGTTGGATAATTATATCATCTTATCTTATCTTATATGATTATTTGTAAAGCGCCTCTCACAGCATAGACTATTCAGAGGCGCTCCCAGCGTGTCAGCCCCGAGGGAAAAGAAAGGTCTTTAGGCAGCGGAGAGAAGAAGGCGAGATCCCAAGCAATATCTTGCTACGGAGAGAGGGGGGCAGGTCATTCCAAAGGGAAGGGCCAAGGATGGCAAAAGCACGATGCTGAGCCATCGAAGTCCTTGCGCGAGGGACAAGCAGATCAAAGCGGTCAGCAGACCGAAGAGGGCGGGAAGACAGAGCAGATAGAGGTTTGCGCATTAGGTCACAGAGGTATTTAGGAGCTTTTCCCAGTTGAGTCCTAGAGACCAGGAGAAGAACCTTGTATTGGATGCGGGAAGCAACAGGAAGCCAGTGAAGTACATCAGTCATAAAGGTAGTTATGTGAGAGAAGCGAGGAAAACGGGCAATGAGCCTGGCAGCCGCATTCAGAACAGACTGCAGAGATGAAAGGCGCGCTTTAGGGAGCCCAGCAAACAATGAATTGCAATAGTCAATGCGGCAGCAAATGAAGGCATGGACCATAGTAGTGAACACTGAAGGAGAAACTGATCTTCTTACAGCCCTCAAACGCCTCAGATGATAGAAACAGGAACGTGTCAGGTGGGAGAGGTGTTCAGAAAACGAGAGGGTACTATCAAGGGTGACACCCAAATCCCGAACACTGGATGAAAATGAAAAAGCAGGGTATATTGACGACAGAAGTGGGATATCAAGTTTAGAAAGTTGCTGTTTAGTGCCAAACCAGATCAGTTGGGTCTTAGAAGAGTTAAGGTTAAGTCGATTTGATGACATCCAAGAGTGGAGATCATGTGACACGGAATGAATGGATCCAACAAGGGAGATCTGCTGAGAGGATGGGCCTTGGACAAAGATCTGAACGTCATCTGCATAAAGGTGACCAGAGGTAAATTGTTTAGTAAATATAGAAGGTATGTCAGCTGTGTAGAGTAAGTACAGAATGGGGCCAAGGACAGAACCCTGTGGGACACCATACTCAACTCTAACCCAGGCAGTTCTGGAGTCACCAAGGACAATCCTCTGAGTACGGTCAGAGAGGTAAGATTTGAACCAAAGAAGAGGGAGACCACTGAGACCACAAGATAGTTCAAGACGTCGAAGTAGGATTTCATGGTCAACCATGTCGAAGGCCGAGGAAACATCAAAGAGCGCTAGAAGCGTCAAATGAGACCTGTCAATGGCAGTATAAATGTCCGAGAGAAGGGAGAGGAGGGCAGTTTCCGTAGAATGGTGACCTCTAAACCCTGATTGACTAGAAGGGAGGAGTCCAGACTGTTCAAGATAGGGCAGAAGTTGAAGCGAGACAAGTCTCTCAAGAGTTTTAGAGAGAAAAGAAAGGTTAGAAATAGGACGATAGTTAGAACATACTTGTGAGTCAAGATTAGGTTTTTTGAGGGAAGGGAAGACAATAGCTTGCTTCTGAGATGGAGGGAGATGGCCCTCTGCTAGAGACCTATTGAACAAATATATCAAAAATGGGACAACATCATCCAAAACATTAGTAAGAATAAACGGAGGAAGCGGGTCCAGTTCACAAGATTTCTGGTTTGAAGAGCTCAGAACACGTCGAAGATCAGCCTCAAGGATGGGACGAAAGTCACCAAACTTGAAGTCCGTGCGTGTGAATTCAGGTGGAGGCGAGTCGGCGGTTGAAGCACGTAAGCCGGCAATCTTTTCTGTCATCATTCTGAGGAAATCATTGGCCGAAAATGCAGGAGAGGAAGACGAACGGGAGGCTCGGCCCAGGAGTCCCGAGATGGAAGACCAGAGACGTTTTGGGTTCTTTTCATCTCGAGCGACGAGTCTCTCCCAAAATTCAGCCTCCTTGCGGTGATATAGACGATGGAGCGATCGGAGTTGAGTCACCCACGTCAGGTACCTGTAGCTATTGAACGAAATGAGCTACATATAACATAGGACAAAACGATTAAGAGGTGTTTAAGAGCACCCTGTAGGCTATATTATTAACAACGTTGAGTGCTTAGCGTCATCTTGTTACTGCTAGAGGAGTTTACAACATGTTATTACTAAATAAAATGCTATCCGATCAATGTAGCGATTGAACAGTGGATGGGTGGATGCAGAGTTTAACGACATCGTATGAAAGATATGAGATCTGCAATGTAAAGAATATCAGAACCATCGTCAACATCCGCTGTGGGGTTGCCAAGGAAATGTCATCATCGTCAGCGGCACCACCACCACCGCCACCGCCACCGACACCGCCGCCGCCACCACCACCACCGCCGCCGCCGCCGCCACCACCACCACTACAGTCTATAAAAATCTATAAATATTTCTAAGCTATTCTTCGGGAGGTGTTTCATCATTTCATATGAGATGCTATCAGCACCAGAGGAAGAGTTCTTTTTGGTTTGCCAAATCGCTGCATGAAGCTCCTGCAGGTTAAAGATTTCATTAATTTCACTCGGTGTTTCCGAGTTCGGCATCGATTTACATGAAAGCTCTACAATTTACTTAACGCTCCGGAATAAGCTGGTGCCCTGCGCTTGGCGCTTTAGAAGTTTGAAGTTTAGGATCGCGATTGCTTTTTCAGTTAGTGCAGCTAATATGGTTGGTTAGTTGTTGTTTAACGACACTATGTCATAAGAAAGATGATTAGCGTCGCCCTTTTCAATTCTTCAGGCTTGGGACTGGCATTACCACCGGCAGGGTTAACGGAGTTGCAATTAGTATGAAAAAACGGGAAAAAATATTTGTGGAAATCGTAGTGAGCAAAATATAAAAGTTTCGATGGAAGCGATCTAGAGGTGTCTAAGCGTCACTCATATAATTGGTATTAGCGGCATTGACTATCCGCGCCTCACATATTAGCATATCGGGGTGAACGTGCGTGCCCTACAAATTTAATAAATAAATAAATAATAATAACTAAAATTATGCAAAGTGGGTCAGAAGCCACGTATAGGCCTACATTTAATAATTTTATTAATAACTAGCTATCAGTAGAAGGCCTGGCAAAAAAACACGTCGATGAACGCTGGATACTGCTGTAATACTTGTAATTCTACGCTACGATTATTTAGACACCCTTAATACAGTTTCTAATCAACTTTATATAAAGCTCAGTTTTATTGGTGCGCCAGCTAAATTCCTTGACCGAAGAAGTCTTTGGAGTCAGCAAAGACCGAAGATAACATGATGCTTATTATCATCTGCCTAAGTCAGAAGATGAACACTAGACACTATACTTGTAATTCAACGCTACGATTAGACAACCTTAATTCAGTTTCTAACTAATAGTTTCTTTCAAACAATATTTCTAACTCGGCCACTGCTCTTTCTCTGGAAGTGTCTGTCCCAAGCCTAAATAAAGGAGGAGGGCGACGCTAATAATCTGTGTTATCACACAGTGTCGTCAAACTGAAACTACTACTATACTGGAGCGATATTAAGTTAACACATAGGCCTACGTACTGCCTTGATATTATCTACAAATATCTTATAGCAATGATACCGAAGACCTTGTAAATATCTGACATGATTTACTTATATCAACTAGGCCTACCACTCATCTAATCCTTTTATAGGCCCAACTCGTGCTGCAACCATTTAATGTGTTCAAGTTGCGTTCTTCCAGTTTGTATTAATTTCATATTAATTTAATTTTAATTTTAATTAATTTATTATTGTATTAAGGCAGCCATTACAAACCTAGACCATGTTCTGAAAAAATTTGATGACCTTTTTTTAGGAATTCGTCTTAGAAAAAATTTCGGACCTTTTAGCAATTCTGAGAAAATTCTTCACTTTTTCATCTCTGAAAAAAAGTTTATGACCTTTTTTAGTCATTCGCCCTCAAAACCTCTCATTACCTATCTTTTTTGGGCAAATTTCTCTAGAGCGAGGGTATACGCGGGTATGTATACAGCGTATACTTACCTCTGTAGAGACCGTATAGCCATTGACTAATGGAAATTTGCCCTAAAAAAAGGTCATCAAATTTTTTTACGGTCACACCATCCCTAGTGACGCCGCTTCTCACCGGTAGCGTATAGGGCCTACTCACCTCTAATTTTACCACTACAGCCCTGATCAGGACCCTGAAGGCCCGTAGGTGTCCAATGCAAATTTTATCACTTTTTTCCAAAGTCCTGGAACAGTGGTTTCATAAGATTGTGTTTGGTTGGCGAATACTTCAGAAGTGTCAAGGAGGACCTTTCGGAATCTGTCTTTCTTGGAATTATAATAGGCACCAAACGTAGTTTGAAGAATGGATGGGTTACAGCAGCCAAGATATAGTGATCATCACTGATAACTATACTAAGTTCACCAAAGATCGTAAGTTAGAAGACCACTGCGTTATTATTACCGAGAAAATGTATGTTGCGTGAAATTATGAGAGTAAGTAGGTAATAAATAGTATTTCTAACGAAGTATTTGATTGATTGCAGAAAAAGCCAAGCGAAAAAATAGACTTGTCTACAATTGTTTTGTGGACTTTCAAAAGGCATTCGATTCCATCAAGCACGATGCTACATGGGCAATAATGAAATCATATGGAGTCGGGAATAGATTGATTGGGATTCTTCAGAACATCGGAGAGAGTTCAAAGGCTGCAGTGAAAGTGGGTCGGGAAATAGGAGGATGGTTTGTGACTACAATAGGAACAAGGCAAGGAGATCCAGTGTCACCTAATACATTTATAACTTACTTGGAGAGAGTCATGGATACGATCCAAGATAATGGAACCGGAATCTCGGTACAAGGGGAAAAGATCAACAACTTACGATTTGCAGATGATATTGACTTGTTAGAGAACAGCTGTGAGACATTGCAAGAAAGTGTTTGTGGGTTGCACATTTCTGCCAAACGTGCTGGATTAACAATAAATGTGGGAAAAACAAAAACAATGGTATTTGGTAAAGAGACAATAGAAAAGGAAATAAGAGTGCAAGAGGAGGTGATTGAAAATGTAACGGAATTTGTATATTTAGGCAGTTTGCTAACATGGAATAATGATTGCACAAGGGACATAAAGGCAAGAATAGCAAAGGCAAAGGGAGTCATGGCAGGACTAAACACCATATGGAAAACCAAACAAATTAGTTACAAGACCAAATTAAATATCTTAAAAACATGTGTGTTTAGCACAGCTCTTTATGCCTGTGAATCATGGACAATTAAAAAGACAGACCAGGATAAAATATTGGCATTTGAAATGTACTGCTATAGAAGGATACTACACCTAAATTGGACAATGAAGGTGACAAATTTGGAGGTTCGAAGAAGACTGAAAATAAAGAAAGATTTAATGCAAACAATAATGAAGAGAAAACTAAGTCTATTTGGGCATATATGTAGAATGGATGACAACAGAAAAATAAAAACCGTGATGATGGGAATTATGGATGGAAATGGGCGGAGAGGCAGACCCAACAGAGAGTGGACAGATGACATCGAAGACTGGTGTAAGCAAGATCTGCACAGCTTAAGAATACTAGCACAAGACCGGGGACTTTGGAAAAAACTGATAGATCATGCATTGGACACCTACGGGCCTTCGGCCCACGGATCCTGATGATGATGATGATTTGATATTTCAAATACAAAATACTCTGAGAAGTATTTCAAATACAAATACAAAATACATAATTTTAAATGTATTTGAAATACAAATACATAAATACTTAAATGTATTTCAAATACTATTTAAAAGACTTTGTATTTCAAATACTCCCAGCACTGCATAACCTAGATGATTAGCGTCGCCCTCCTCCTTTCTCCAGGCTTGGGACTGGCACTGCCAGAGTACGAGCAGTGGCGGAGTTCTAATAGTAACTGTTGCCGATAGGTGCCTTTTATACTGCTTAGTTAGCATGTCTCTCTCAATAAATAACAGGCATAAGCTAGGAGGTAAACGACAACTCTGGCGATGGCTTGGCCCTGTACGTATGCACTACATTGGGAATCTTATGTTACCGGCTAATGAATTACGACAAGGAAATGAGCTGCTCCCCTATTCCATTCTGGAAAGAGGGTTTTTAAAAACATTGCTGCCAGAGTCACTGGAGATTCATATACCATTATATCAATTCAGAGAGCCACGAGGTCTTGAAAACTGTTTATCTCTTCATAAGTAGAAACCATTAATTATCTCAGTTTGCTTTGAGGTTTGCATAGTTGGTGTTTGATTTGAGGTAAATGACAGCCAACACAATTTAGTGTGCCTAAAAATTGTTAGAGAAGTAAATTTGGGGGATATATACCACATGAAGCCATTGATATGTGCATAAATACACCTCTTTATTCTCCGTAAGACAGTCTTCAGCGTTTAAATTTAGTGTCAAAGATAAAAAATCAAAGCATAGTTCGGCGAAGGAAATGAAATAAGCAAGCCCCGTCTGGTCCATCTGGACTCAGGTTGGCTGATAGATTGAAGAACTTAAAACAGAAGCCCGAACATCGCAGTAGAGTTTTCATCATCTGAACATATGTAATCACTAAAAGCGTACATGCCCTCAGCTGCGCTAACCTTTCCGTCGTTGTCAGTATCGACCTTGGCGAAAGCTGCCTTTGTGAACTCAGTATCGACAAAGCCTACATTTGCAAACATTTTCCGATACTCGCCGTAATTGAAATAGCCTTTCTTCTCGAATTTAAAAGGAAAGAAGAGTGAAAACAGGAAGTCATCGAGTATCTTCTTAAACGAAGGATCATTTCTTGCCAGCTTCACAGATTCCATCAACAGATCTACGGTCAACAAGACGTCGTCTTTTGCTCCCGCTGCCGATATGTAAACCGAGAAAATCTACAAAACACATTGTGATTCGATGTGAGTCTTTATAAAAGCAAGTCATAAATGACAATTTGTTAAGCGCAATTTTAAGCAGAAATTCATCAGTAGCGTTCCCGACACAACAAGTAGAACCCTCGTTCAAGCAGAATTATAGGCTTCAAGCGCTTGCAGAACAGATAAAGGAATCTACAGGCTGACAATCTCACTTATAATTTTATAAGGAACGTAGTTCCAGGTCACAGGACCGACAGGACCAAGGCTTCTATGCTGAGTTGTAGAGGGACGAACCCTGGAGACAAGAAGAACACACTGATCGGTCGAACGAAGTGACTTGCGGCCATGAACAGATGAGGCAGAGATAGACAGTGAGCCAAGATAAGATGGGGCAATTTCCACCAAAGCAGTTTCACATGAAGATCAAAATCTTGAATTTGATGCGTTGAGGGCTAAGCAACCAGTGAAGCCTCACGTTTGTGTGTGGGTTGAAGTAGAAACAGGAATAAAGGCCGACGCCGGACAGAGTATATTCCGGTGCATCCCTGGTGTGCAAGCACCTTCCATGAAACCATTCAAGAGGCACTGGTTGTTACCAAACTCAAATGACATGTTAGTCTTGCGTCGTAATAATTTGGCGAACTGCTGACACACATATTACATATGATCGCTATGTATAACAGATAGTTTACGTCTGCTGCCTACGCGTTCTGTGAACTTTCTTAGGGATATTCCTTTTAGTTAATACAAAGAATGTTCAGGTCTGCTGTAAGAACGATTAAGCTGGTCCGGAGATATGACAGATTTTGCGTTGATCAAAGTTCGCATGTCGCTTGGGTGCGTCACGCATGTCACCTGCGAACAGGATTCTAGGATTCAATGAAGGAAGGGCGACGACCTCAGCCTTTTGTAGTCGCGTCGACCGCCAATCACAAAAAGGTTCTATTGATAACGAATGTCTGTCCTGCCAAGACTTGGTGGATCGAGTAAGTCGCATTAAATCCACGCACCTGAACAGTGTTGGACTGTCGTCTGGATTTCTCCGTTGCTCGGTCCAAAGCAACTCTGGAATTCGCTGTCCAGTTCAGTTCAGTTTATTCGGTGAATTGTTTGTTGTCGGTCAGGTCTTAACTTGAGACTCATCTCTTTCAACTTGCATATTGTATTGTATTGTATTTCCAAACTTATAAAGCGCCTCTACCCCGTGCCCACCAATCAGAGGCGCTTCCAGTGCGAAAGTCCTCGAGAATAAAGGCAAGTTTTAAATCGACCGCACCCTGGCTTCTGTTTTCTCTGATTCATCGGATTTCAACGTGGCCTCTTTTCCAATTGATTATGATTAAATCTGACTGCGATTTCACCTAATAGATGTCTTCGGCATTAGGGCATTATAAGCAGGGCTGTAGTGGTAAAATTAGAGGTGAGTACACGCTACCGGTGAGAAGCGGGCTCACTAGGGCTGGTGTGACCCTCCAAATATGTGATGACCTTTTTTAGGAATTCATCTCAGAAAAATGTATGACCTTTTAGGAATTCTCAGAAAATGTTAAGCTTTTTTGCTTTTCAAGGAATTCGTCTCTGAAAAAGTTGATGACCTTTTTTTAGTCATTCGTCCTCAAAATCTTTCATTACCTTCTTTTTTGTGAAAATTTCATAGCTCAGTGGCTATACGGTCTCTAGAGAGGTAAGTATACGCTGTATACCCGCGTATACCCTCGCTTTAGAGGTGAGTATACTCTGTCTAAAGGTGAGTATACGCTGTCTAGAGGTGAGTATACGCTGTATACCCGCGTATACCCTCGACCACAGCCCTGATTATAAGAATGACGCCATAGAAGTCATTAGATTAAGTTAGGTTCAGCTGCAATGACTACACAGACCATACACCTTCGGATGGACCATTAGATGGCGACGCAGTTGACTGACCTCCCGTTCTCATATGCTGAGGCTAAGAAAGTGAAGTAGCTAAGACTCAATTACCATAGGAGTTGACTGACCTCCCGTTCTCATATGCTGAGGCTAAGAAAGTGAAGTAGCTAAGACTCAATTACCATGGCTGCCTCTCACTCAGTCTTCCTTCGTGGACTGATTCTCTCTTCTTCTAGACGTATGTAGATTATCAGATACGAACAGAGATAAAAGAGTTCCGTGTGAAAGTCCACCTGTCCACTCCTATTGTTTTAACCCCAGATTACAACATAATGATAAGTTTACATTATTAACTACTGCTTCAAATATTTAATAAGACTCAACTTTTTTTGACTAAGTCCAAAATGACTTTCCATAAATTGCACAAAACCCAATAAAATGGTGAGTACAATATACTCACGTCGCTAATACGTTGTCTGGCATTCTGTCTTTGCTCTGGATCATACTTCTCCAGATCTGCAGTTCTGTCTGCCATTTTATGAAAATCTGCCCGACTTATTACTCCATCTCCGTCGACATCTAGTATACGGAAGAACGTTCTCATCTTCCGGATCCAAATGTCACTCGGAACACTTCCAGACCCAACCAAGACAGTTTCTAAATTGAAAGAATACAACTTAAACCAGCGGAATAATTTCGCTTGAGTGTGAAAAATGAAATCATTATAAGCATTCTATCCAATCGGCCATTATTACTCTTAAAGGTGAAAATTAAGCTTACTAGGGTAATTCAATTTTTCAGTTGCTACACGGAGCGACAATTTGCTTAGAAAACTTTGTCCACTGATGCACATCGGCCTACATCAGGCAACTCTGTATACATACATTATGTATGTATGTATGTATGTATGTATGTATGTATGTATGTATGTATGTATGTATGTATGTATGTATGTATGTATGTATGTATGTATGTATGTATGTATGTATGTATGTATGTATGATACATACATACATACATACATACATACATACATACATGCATTCATACATACATACATACATACATACGTACGTACATACATACATACATACATACATACATACATACATACATACATACATACATACATACATACATACGTACATACATACACACACATACATACATACATACATACATACATACATACACTCACATACATACATATATACATACATACATGCATACATGCATACATACATACATACATACATACATACATACATACATACATACATACATACATACATACATACATACATACATACATACATACATACATACATACATACATACATGCATACATACATAGTTCTACATGAAACAGACTTCCATGCAAACTGCGACATGAGGTTCTTTTACTGTCTATGACTTTGTTTCACAAGCGTTCTCAAGGTAGTAGTAGCCAAGTAGTAGCTTTTAGTTACAGCTAGTAGTAGTGTTAATATTAGTAGTTGTAGCAGCAGCACTATGATGATGATGCTGATGATGATAATTATTATTATTTTTGTTTTTATTATTACTATTATTATTATTATTATTATTATTATTATTATTATTATTATTTTTTTTTATTTTTATTTTTTTTTTATGCCCCGAGGTATACAGGATCCCTCAGGGACTTGAATATTAACTAAAATGGAAAATAAAGTGTCCGGAATGGCCCTATTCGTCTATTTCCCGGCCGGCAAAAGTGCTATTTCCCGGCCGGCAAAATTATTATTATTATTATTATTATTATTATTATTGTTATTATTATTATTATTATTATTATTATTATTATTATTATTATTGTTATTATTATCATTATTATTATTATTATTTTTTTTGCCCTGAGGTACTTCGTTCCCTCAGGGTCTTAGAGATTAAATTAGTTGTTTTTCTGGAACGGTTATCCCTCATCTAAGTCAGCTTTGGCTGTAACCATCGAGCCGCTGAAGGCTACCGCGTTAAACCGTTGGATAGTGATCGATATTCTCTGATGTAAAAAACTTGTCTCCCTTGGTTCGCCCGTGGTACTAGCAAGATGACGTCCAAGCTCTGTGATAAAATCAAGACCCTTGTCGTTGACTGGGCCCAAAGTCTCCAGTGCAAGCGGTACAAAGCAGTGATTTCCCAGGAGGCCCTTATATTTCTGAGACTTCCTCTCATCTGCCATTTCCGCGGCCGCGCCTGCTCGTGCCGCTGTTGAAGGAAGATATGATGGGGCCAGTGTATTATTATCATTATTATTATTATTATTATTATTATTATTATTATTATTATTATTATTATTATTATTATTATTATTATTATTATTATTATTATTATTATTATTATTATTATTATTATTATTATTATTATTATTATTATTATTATTACTGTCATCATCATCATCATCATCATCATCATCATCATCATCATCATCATCATCATCATCATCATCATCATCATCATCATCATCATTATCATCTTCTACGGCGCCAGATAATCATTGGAAAACATTGACAAAAATGACACGGGTAACTGCTGGAGGGATGCACTCATGACCACACAGACTGACAAACCGATGCATAAATACGAGACCACGAAGGCGCCAGTTAGTCTGAATTACGTGCCCACTTACCAGCTGACCCGGGGCTGAGCTAGTCGTCGAGCTTGAGACATGCTCCGCCAGGTCATCCTAGGGACGCACCGATAACATTCCGATCTACTACATGACCGATGCTACTACATGGGTCATTATCCAAAAAGTGCAGAATTGATGTCCCATGCTGGTTTTTTTAGTTTTTCGATAATTTCTTCAAATTTTTCTTGCCTATCCTTCAAAGAATGAACAGATTAACATTTCCCATCATTTCATCATTATGTCATTACCATTCGCGGTTGTTTTTCATCATTACCATCTATATATAAAAGATTTTTGCTATTTTCTCATGACAGTCGCATCTTGTCTCGGATGGTGATGACGCATTTCTCAGAGTGAATTACATGTATTGTTTCTGAATTATTTGGTATAAAAATAAATTGCAAGTAATTAGAATTTACTAGCAACTCTTAAAATGTTGTTCAACTTGTATCTAATGCATATAACATACAATTATAGCGAATGCTGCACAGATTTTTTTCTGCAGCTGAAAATTAAATTTCTTTTTAAAAATATTTTCGAAAAATGTCTTAATTTCTTGACAACTAATAGCTAAGCCATCGTCCAATGGAAGAAGATTTGAAATAACCGAAACATCTGTCAGCCGAAATTCACGGACGATTAACTCACGACTTAGGGCGAAACACAGCAGGCAGCGATCTTTCGCAGCGAACCAAGACGAATTGGAAAACGGTATAAACTTTATTCGATACATAAAACTAATAGTTAAACTATCGCTAAACGGCAGAGACTTGAAATAACCGAAACATCTGTCAGCCGACATTCACGGACGATTAACTTACGACTTACGGTTACATTTCACAAGAAATTTTGAAAATTCACTAGAAATGTCACTGAAATATGTGGAACAACTTTGAATTGACCACGAGCTGTCAGTCATCTTAGTTTATCGATTGATTTAACTTTGTAAGATATTGCAAAACGACATTGAAAGGAAAAATTGCTTTTCTTTCGTCTACCTACTCCGCCTCACGTGTGTGATCATCATCATAATCATCATCATCATCATCATCATCATCATCATCATCATCATCATCATCATCATCATCATCATCATCATCATCATCATCATCATCATCATCATCATCATCATCATCATCAGCAGCAGCAGCAGCAGCAGAAGCAGCAGCAGCAGCATTAGTATCTGTTTCCTATGACGCTTAGTCACAGGAAACACAGAGTGTAACCCTCCTACTTAATGAAGGCTCAAATCTGACACCACCCGACTTGAAAGGCTTAATATTTTGTCTTAGTCTGGCTTACGCTAAACTGTAGGCCTTATAAAATAGAAAACCGTCGATAATCGATAATCGATAATCCGTGCTTGTGAGGAATGAATTGCAATAATCCAGGCGCCTGAAGAGAAGCGAGTGTGAGGGTCACTGAAGCACTGGCTGATAGATTGCATCGCATGACCCGTATGACCCGTATATGAAGCAACTGATGGAAGCAGGATTTGCTAAGGAAGTTCACCTGATCCGCTATCGTCAAGTCTCCGTCCAGTCTAAACACAGCCAGGTTGAGTAAAACGACATTTTATGGCATCAAAAGCCATTGATGTCGATTGGCAATATCATTCTGCAGTTTTCATTGTTACTTCAAGAATTTTAAAAATTATACCAAGAATTATTTTGGAGTGAACATAGCAAGTTATCTTGTTGAAAAAAAAACAACGTGTAAAGTTTGACGAGAGACGATTTAAAAGCATCGAAGCTCATGACACACTCACGCATACACGCACACGCACACGCACACACACAAACACACACAAACACACACACAAACACACACACAAATATTAAACAAACACATACGCAGACACACAAAAAAGTACTCACACATGCGCTCATACATATATATTTTGATTTACAATAAATTTTAAGTCATCTTGTTGCTCTCGAGGAAGGCTTGAGTAGTACTTAAAGTTTAACGAAACTGTGTGACAACAAAGATAATTAGCGTCGCCCTCCGTTATCGAAGCTTGGGATTGACACTGCCAGACTGTAGTAGTGGCGGAGTTCACTGGCGAGCGAACGAAACTTTTCAATATATAAATCTGGAGTGCGCAGTTTAGGTAGTAACTTCGCTCTGTATAAGATTAAAAATATGCGTTTAAAAGGTGTATAGCAATCGCCAAAACAAATGAGAAGCGCACAGTGAATATCTATAGACCTTGAATGGCGACAAATATTAGAAAATGTCGCATTTGTAAATAATTATACGGTTGCGATTAGACACCCTGTAATCGGAATTCCAGAAGTTATATATTCGTCAATTTCATTTAATCACCAATTCAAATGGATTAATAAAGTATATTCTATTTTATTCTATTCTATTTGAAAGTTCAATTTAAGGTGTCTAAACGTAGCGTAATAAATTGTTCGTATAAGTAACGGTAGGGGGTCAGAAAACTAGGCAGACATCGAATGTCACCAAATTTTATCTGTCCATACCTAGCACGGTGAGAATTGTTCAAACTAATTTCTGTCGACGTCAACAACCTTTCAATTCCAAGATGGCGATGTGAATTTGATTATATACTTGTAACATTGAACTACGGTTAGACACCTTTAATCTGTTTTAAGAGCGTTATATCTTTCGCCCGTTTCGCAAAATCTGTTGCTTTCTTTACCTAAAGAAAGACTGACTCATGGCATGAATATGAGAACTGGCACAATCAGAGACAGAAGGAAATGGAGAAATCTCATCATCAGCACACACCTGATGGAAGAGAGAAAAAGAAGATGATTGATTGTAAAACGACTTCATCTGGCTCTCCAGACCGTTAACCCAAGCTAACAACATACATAAAGGCAAAGACGCCGAAGGCGACAGGTTTTCGAAATTTCGTCTTTTAAGAGAATTTTATCCTATTTAAAGGTGTCTAATCGAAATTACAAGCAAATTCAACGTTTTTCGCCATCTACTGACTGCAAGAGCTTCCAGTTCTGGTGATTATGTAGGCCTAATGTGGTTTACGACCTACTGCGTGTAGGCCTATTATCAATTGAAATATACAACGTGATAAAGCGTACCTTAAAATGTCAATTTACGGAACATGTGTGTCACATTGCTTGTTTAATAATTTGAAGTTGTGACTGATAGCGCTTGAAGAAACTGAGGCTCCTGAGCCGTGTATAATATAAACTTTAAGCCTAATTAAGGGTGTCTAATCGCAGTGAAAATAATAATTATAGTATCAGGCGTTTATTGCCATCTTCTGGCAGCCAGGGTAGATATAGCCTCCACCCTTGTCCATGCGTTTGTGGTTTCCCGTCTGGACTACTGTAGCGCCCTTTACGCTGGTCTCCCAGCTGCCCGTCTTGGGTGCTTGGACCGGGTTTTGCGTGCAGCCGCACGTCTTATTGGTCGCATCCCCAGATTTGGCCAGGTTTCTCTTTATATGCGGGATGTTCTGCACTGGCTCCCTTTCCCGCTGCGCATTGCCTACAGGGTCTCTGCACTAGTTAGGCGTTGTCTGCAGGGACTTGCCCCCTCATACCTGCTGAATTGTGTCGCCCTACCTCGGGGGTTTTACGGCGATCTGTTCTTCGCTCGGCTGACCAGCCCGAGCTCTTGGTCCCTCGCACGCGGACAGCCATTATGCAGCGCCGTTCTTTTTTGGTCGCTGGCCCTGCAACCTGGAATGGCCTTCCTGTTTCTCTCCGCTTGGTCCCTACGACTCACACTACCTTGTTTCTTACAAACTTGAAAACTACTCTCTTTAGCCGTGGTTGGACTAGGAGCGATCCTGAGTAGATCACCTTGAAGGGGCGCTATATAAATGCTCCTTAATAATAATAACTAATAATATTATTGGTGTCACATTACATGTAGGCCAAGAGCTCACCTTTGCTCCCACATCAACCAACTCAGTCGTGATTGTTTCTACCAACTGCGCCAGCTGCGTACTGTCGCTCGCTCGCTTTTAAAACCGCTCTGCTGCATCCACAAGTATCCACTCCATTGTCACATCTAGACTTGACTATTGTCATTCTATGCTGGTCTCCCTGCAAGCAGTCTGAGATGCTTCGATCGGGTCCTACGCTCCGCAGCCCGCCTTGTCGGCCGCATACCCAAATCTGGACAGGTCTCGAGCTACATGCGTGAAGGTCTCCACTGGCTCCCTCTTGAGCATCGCATTACGTATAGGCTGGCTGCCCTAGTCTGGGGCTGCTTGCTGGACCTTGTTCCACTCTATCTCCGCGAACTCTGCTGCCCTGTTTCCAGCACGCGGGACTCTCGATCCCTTCTCTCGCCGGTGCAGGGTTTGTTCTCTGTTCCTTTTGCCCGTATCTCTAAGTAAGTGCGGCCTAATAATGGGAGTGGTATCCACTGTTTTGTAGGGCTGTTGTGGCTATTATGCCCAATTTCCGTTGAATAAATTTACAAAATTCGCGAAACTGTTCTAACTTTGGATAGGCCTAACAAGGTTCACGATGCACAGAAGATGTAGCGAAAGTGAGGCCTATATAGCGCTTGTTAAAAAGATTTAAAGGTGTCGAAGCAAGACCTAAAATTACCTAAAATTATCCAATGTTTCATTGGCATCTTGTGGCTCCTAAGGCCATGATTTTCATTATTTAGATAAAATTACAAAATAAAAAAAATCTCAAAACGATATATACGCAATGAAACTTTCAAAAACTGCTTTAAGTTATCTGTCCGAAGTCATTAGGCCTAAACAAAACTTTTCCATTGCTATTATACGCGAAAGAAGACCCAGTCACGTGTTTTTAAAGCGATTAAAAGGTGGCTAACCGTGTCCTAGTGTTACAATGGTATACAGTGTTTTACCGGCATCTTGGCCATTACTTTTCCTTTCAATAAATTAACAGAATGCACGAAAATGCTCAGTACTATATAGAAAATCTGGATTGGCCTGGCATAAGCGATGTTTGGCAGATTGAGTAGGATGTGGAAGACGAGTAGCATATCAACAAGAACCATAGGCGCCGACTTTGCTTTTGTCTCTGGGTGCCAGTCAGGGGCGGATCCAGAAGGTTTCCGAAAAAACTGATGACCTTTTTTTTAGTCATCCGGGAAAAATTCCACATTATTTGATCATTTTCCATCGTCTACACATAAAATGGGGGCCATGTCTCCTAAAATTTGACGACTTTTTTTAGGAATTCATCCCCAGAAAAAATTTGAGGATAATCTTTAGGATAATCTCAAAAAATTGAATTTAAGGTCCGAATTCTTCTGGGGGCCAGGCCCCCACTGAACTTTTTCTCTGGGTGCATTGGCCCCAAGGCCCCCAAGAAGTCGGCGCCTATGACAAGAACAGCAATTAAACTGTATAGGTCATTTGTCATTCCAAAGCTGATGTATGGATCAGAGTGTTGGTGCTTCCGTAAGAGGACCAAACGAGAATTCTCGTGGCTGAAAAGGGCTCGCTATATAAAAAGATTATAGCGGAGGACCAGAAGAGATATATAATTCGAAACGAAGAAATACGGAAGGAGTTGGGACAGAGGGAAACACTGGTAGACAAGATCTGAAAAAGAAGACTAACATGGTTTGGGCATGTAACAAGAATAACAGATAAGAGATTACCAGAAAGGATATTACATTTTCACGTGGAGGGATAAAGGAGACGAGAAAGACAAAGACACGGATGAAAACGTGATAAAAAGAACAAGATACGGACATGAGAACGGCTCTGGATACTATCAGAGACATAAAGATATGAAACCATATCGTTAAAACCTCATCGCCGGCACACGCCTGACAGAAGAGACAGAGAAGAAGAAGAAGAAGATATATAATAGTCCTACTAGATGCACGATTAGGTGTTGCTCAAATGTTTACTATTTAAAATGACTCTCGTGACGCACATTATTTACAATAGGGCCTTTGTTAAACGATGTAAAGTTTTAATCTTAGAAATGTTATAATCAAGTATCATTTATTAACAACTTCTATGCCGCCGATGTCAAATACAAAATTGGGGTCAACTGATGGTTCAGTAAAGCCAAGCCTTAGTCAGGTCTATACCTCACGGTCAGAAAATGCTTTTATCAATGCAGCAGTAGACCTATAGCCGGATAATTTTAAAATACTTGGATAATTGCAAGCAGCAAATCTGAACACTTTATTCAACGGCCAATATGCACATAAAATTATACTTTCATGAAGAGTTAACTCTTTCTAGTACACCAAGAAAAATTATATTATTTTATTACTCTTAAATTGTCTAATTTGATTTTCAACACACGTTTGACATTTTGATAAAGGCCTACGATGAGATCGTGTATTTTCACACCGATCGACATGGATTTTGCCGATTTGTATCAATAATTTAGTCTTAAACTATGTTGTATAATTGTCCAGATAATGCGCTTTTGTTTACAAACGACGAGGCTGCGTGGGACGAATTGGCACACGGACATTAATTAATGCAGCTCATAGAACAATATGCCTATATGTCTACGATAGTATTGACACAACCCATTAGGCTACTGTGGCATGTTTACTTTTTGCATTGTCCATGGGAAAGTAAGTGACAATCTGATGATGTGGTAAACTGATGAAGTGATCATCTGATAACCAAAGGCAACAGACATTTCCCAGCACATTATTACTTTAGGTTTATTTAATTTGTAACTCAGCGGAAGTTGCAACAATGGCGTGTCGTCTTGGTTATAATTTTAGACGTCTTTTTTATTGTGGCGACACGTAGTGTACAACTTTGCAATCACTTCAGATATCTCCTGAAGTGTTTGTTGACGAGGACAGCCAAGAACACTTTGATAATTGCGTGATAATGGGAGACTCAGAGAACAATAATATTGTAATCCTCCACTCTGTGTCACAGCGTAGTGGAAGCAACGTCTTATTGATCGTTTATAGACACATAGACCTAGTAGGCTTGCAGTAGCATTGTGAATGTATCATCAGGTAGTGCCAGTCCGAAGCCCTGATATAGGATGGTCACGCTAATCATCGTTATGATGACTGCGTCGTTAAACAGAAATTACCACTGGTGATCTTCAGAAGTCTGGCTTGGTTATTTTTAGCGATCATATCACTAACATCAACTATCAACTAAAACAATAGCTAATATCTTCTAAAACAGGATTATGAAGCTACTTCAATTATTGCTGAACAGTTTCGTGAAATGGAGCGAAACCGACTTTGCATTTTTGAGGACTTTGCATTTTTGGCGCTCTTTGCGCCATTCCACTGAGTGCCCACCATCTTTGAGTCCCAGTGGCCTGGATGTAGTGATTCAGATGATCAGTTCGGACCTCATCAGGTACTCGCATGGCAAGTTATTTTGGGCGTCCAAAACTTCGTCCAACACCCAGTCTTTCCATTGCATACCGCTGGAAGTAAATATTGCATATTGTGTTCAGCCACTTGGACCGGGAAAACTATGGTCGCGCTCCGAGGGCAAACGAGTAAACATAGGGCAACCATACTTGATAGGTATCCACATCTCGTACATGGGAGGAGTCGACCGTATGGACCAGAACGTCTCATGTTACAGAATTACCATTCGGTCAAGAAAGTGGTGTTAGCCACTCTTTGCCTATATCTTGCTTGACGTTGCTATGCAGAATGCTTTGCTCTTCTACTGAGCGACTTACACAGGCTGCTAAGCTTCACCCGCTCAATCAACTGGATTTTCAACGTGTAGTATGCAATGTTTACTTCCAGCGGTATGCCATGGAAAGACTGGGTGTTGGACGAAGCCTTGGACGCCCAAAATAACTTGCCATGCGAGTACCTGATGAGGTCCGAACTGATCATCTGAATAAAAAAATTAATTGCGGCTCAGTAAATCTTTATTATCTATATAGATTTCCGACCCATGCTTCTTTTTTTGATAAATCTGACCCTGTGCAGTGTTTGTTGTGCTAGATGGTTTTATGGGTTTTTACTTCAATATAAATTGTCCTTGATAATTTTATGGCTCTTAACTTTTCGCGGCCACTAATACACCAAATCATCTGTAACTACGAATGTCATTTAGCGAGGAAATGAACAAATGACGACTGAAACAGAGAGAAGCTACAGAACAGTCCATCATTTTATCGAAAATAAAGGCAACCACTTGTTGAGTTGAAGAACATTTTGAAAAATTCATTTTAAGGAATTCCTACGGGTAAGCTGCTGATGTCGTTTTATGGAAAATAAATTTTCTTCAGAAGTTCTTATTGCTTTGGTTTTGTTGATTATACGTCTTAACTATTGAGTAGGGGTAGATAAGTTATGTGTCTCTATCAACAGTATTCTCCGGGGATGGAGCTGGTCCGAGATTGAGAATGGTTTTATTACACCAAATCAACAGGAAGCAATACAGCATAAAGGAAATGTAAATGAAATTGGTATTAAAGGCATTGTAAGGGAAAACAAAACATAACGTTGAATATTGTTGAAACTTAAGCACACGCGTTCACTGGCGTCATTTGTCAAGCAAAAAAACTAAAACTAGTTTTCAACGAAACACAACTATAGAGTTTGACATCGGAAGAATTAAAGCGACTATGAATAAAACAGGCAACAGTAATTGAATTTCATTTACTGCAGGACTCTCTCTCTCTCTTTGTGCCGTCGGCTCTAGGAGCCCTAGCGATCGTCATGCCACACAGTCTCCGTTGCCGTCTTGCTACTTCTCCCAGTAGCCCTTGAGTCGCGCTTTGGCCTGGGAGTCCCACCTCAGCGCTCCGGCCTGGGAGTCCCTCCATCCGCGACCATCGGCGTGGTTTGGTGTGTGGCATGACGATTTTCTTGGCATGATTAACAGGGGTGGTTTGCCATTGCCTTCCCCTGGTTTTGCCTGCCGTGCCCGTTCGTTCCCCCTCCTAGGAAGAGTACTTCCTAGGAAGGGTACTAACGGTCCGCACCACGAGAAGGTGGGCACGGAGGACTTTGGTTCACCAGCCCAGGTCGGATCCGAGTCTACGCTCATCAGAGTCGTCGGTCAGGTCGCCTCCCTGCTTTACTCTGTACCAGAGTGACTGGTGAACCTTTGCAGGACTAGGAACCCATAATCCCTGTGCATGATCTTTGCAGAAAGAGATGTTTGAAACTAAGGCACTTAATTAGAGTACGACCACAATAATTAGAGCACAATAAGTACGACCAGGTTATACACAAATTATCTGCTTAACTAGTTTCAAAATTCATAAAACGTAAATGGTAAAGTCGCAGATGTCTAACGCACTTCTTAGAAGAACCAGTATGTTTAGGAACGGTGAGTCAAATCAGAATGAATGATAGAGAGGAGTAGAGGAACTGCGTTTCATGTCGATATGAAAGCAATGTGTAAATGTTTGTCTCGCAGTATTCGCTAATCAGAGGCGATCCCAGTGCGAAAGACCTAGTGAATAGAAAGTGGTTTTAAGACAGCGGAACGAGGCACTTGGGCCACCAGCTAGTAAAGAAGCACGTGTCAATGGAGAGAGTTGATTCCATAGAGCAGGACCAATGCAAGAAAAGGCTCGAGTTTTGGCCATAGTGGTCCTGGCTCGTGGTACATGAAGATCATGGCGATTAAGCGATCGCGATGGACGGAGGGAAGTAGCTGAAACTGGCAGACGAACAAGGTCACAGAGGTAGTTGGGTGCTAAGCCTGTATAGGACCGAAGGACTACAGTGAGAACCTTAAGCTGAATCCGAGCAGTAAAGGGAAGCTAATGAAGATGATCGAACATGAAAGAGGAAATATGAGACCAGCGAGGAAGTCGGGCTATTAATTTGGCCGCAGCATTTAAAACAGTCTGCAGAGGGGGAAGACGGACTTTTGACAATCAAAAGAAAATTACGGTAGTTAATTCTGGAGCAGATGAAGACGTGGATGATAGTGGTAAAAACGGTCTGATAAAAATGATAGTGGTAAAAATGATCTGACGACGTGACGACTTAATAACTTATTGCCTTAATGACCTAATGTTTTTAGTGACTTAGCGACTCAATGGATCAATGTCTTAATGACTCAACGACTCAAAGATGCCTTAATGGCTTAATGACTTAATGACGTCTTAATGACTCAATGACTTAATGTCGACTTAATGGTAGTTTTTTTAAACAAGCATTTCGTTTATCTTCGGTCTAAACCCTTTGGAAGTGAGGTGCAGTGCCGGTCTTAGGATATTTCGGGCCCCGTGCATAGCATACTGTACGGGCCCCATGACGCATTTTATTTTAGTAGATTAATAACAAGTTAAACGAGTGAAATTTAACTATACACGAGAATTCTAGGGTATAAAGGAACCTGAGGAAGCTGACTTTTATTTTATTGACCAAAGAGAAGCTTTAATCGAAATCATATTATTATTTAGGTGTCTTGTTAATGTTAATTTTCTGTAATATTTTTGGGCCTCCCTAACTTGCGGGCCCCGTGCGGCTGCACGGTTCGCACGCCCCTAAGGCCGGCACTGTGAGGTGAAACATTGGAACGTTTGTGGTGAGGTGGGGTATGATATACCCAAATACATTTTTTACTTGCAATTCGCGATATCAACTACATAACATTATTCTTGATCTAAACTATAATTTAATAACCAATTATCAGCTAAACTGGTGACTATCATGAACAAATAACTGTTTCCGCCATTATTGAAATGGCTAGCAGGTGAACTAATTACCATGCAATATCTCCTTAGCACGTGCATTTATCAGTACTCATTCAAAACATTACCAAACGCACGAATAATACCCGTAATAATGCATCAATTTTGCATCCATGCAAAATTATATGCTGCAATATCTTGTATTATCGCCAATTTCATTTTTCGGCACTGTGCCGTTACTTTCTTTAATTCGATAAAATCGAAATATATACGAAAATGTATCATTTCTTTTTAATATGCTACAAAAATAAAAAAAACTGTGCGTTCAATAGTACCTGATATTGTCTTAGTGTTCATATATCACATTTACTAAGCTAGAGAAAAATAATCCAAGCTGGTTCCACGTTTTCCGTAGAAAACGCAACGTGGAATAGCAATGGGGTGTGCACATGTCAAACCCCACCTCACCTCCAAAGGGTTAACTGCCGCAGATGAAATGGATCTGAGACATCGAATAGAAGCACACAAGGAGCTGATCTCGGATCGTCTTGATCCAGACTTTGGACTCCTTGATGAACTGCTTGCCAGACGATCACTGACGAGGCCAGAGGTCGCCGACGTCAAGGTCGTCTTAACCTCGTACAAACGGAGTGAGAAACTTCTGGAGTATGTTTCCGACAAAGGCATCGACGAACAGTTCTTGGATGCCCTCAAAGACACACAACAGACTCACCTGGTGAACTTCATCTTCAGGAACGGAGGTAAGAATTGATGCTTGGTTCTTAGAGAAAGGCGCTTTTTTAATGCATAATAACAATTTAAATAATATGCCACCTTTTGACACTGAGGCAATACCAGGAATTCCATTTAAAAAATCTAACCTAAATTACCTAATATAAAAACCTTTAGATATGATTTCAAACGCACGAGGTAGAGAGGAAACCTAGTAAAAGATCATAATTTGTTGGGTTAAGCCTGTATAATAGGAAGATTAACTATTATTAATTAGTAACATCTATCGGGTCCTTTAAATTTTCTGTCCTTGTATACAGTGTGATTCTCGTTAACGGTAGGCCTAACGGTAACGAAAATCTTCGTTAACGAAAATAAGATGAATTGTTAACGAAAAATAATTTTGTAACTAAAAATATCATCAACTATAACTATAACCAGTGCTTTTTTTTTCTAGAAAACAAGGTTCCGGAACGGAAGAATAGGTTCCGGAACGGAAAATTTATGGGCGGGCTAAAATTCCGAGAAAAACGGGATTGCGGGTTGGGAGGGGTCTCAATAAACACTGAAAGTTCAAAACACTTAAATTAAATTAAAATAACTAAATTATTATTTTTATTATTAAAATAAAGAAATTATTTTTTAGTAGCTGAAAAAGGTGCCGGAACGCCGTTCCGGCGCGCTCCGGCTGAAAAAAGCACTGACTATAGCGAATATAACAGTAATGAAAATTCATTGCCATTTTTATATTAAAAATTAAAAGTGCAATATCGACAAACATGGGAACGTGAAAATGCGCTCCAACAGCCTATGTTCTTCTATTGTCTCAGATAACGTCTCTTCCTCTTTTACCTTTCTTGAAACTTGCTTTTTCTCTCGGGGTCTCTAGCACTGGAAGCGCTACTGAATGGCCTCCCGCTAGATGCGCTATATAAATATCCGAATACAATACAATACATGGTCTATCTACTATTTCCGTACACGAGGTTGCCACAGCTACTACAGTCTCTAGACTTTTGTATGTTGCCCCTGCTTGGTGGGGCTTTGCTTGTCTGATGATCAAGCTGAGATTGATCGTCTTATTCTAAAAATGAAGCGGCATGGTTTCCTTGACCAAGATTTTCCATCGTTTTATACTCTTGTTATGCAAGCTAATCAAAGACTCTTTCAATCCATTAAATTTAATCCTTTTCATGTTCTCTATTTACTTCACCTCCTATAGTGTATTACCATGATATTATGTTCTACGATCTAGACCACATTCATTCATTCATTTAATTCATTTTTAATTTATATAGCGCCTCTTCAAGAAACCTACTCAGAGGTGCATGACTTTACACTCCCCACAAAGGACAATAGAAATTTCATTTCTCGAAAATTGTTTAATCGTTAACTCCATTTATCATTTGTATTGTATTGCTTGACATTTTTATGTACCCAAATGCGGTTTGCCATTGGGATTTTTGAATAAACGAATATATATATATATATATATATAATATATATAAATATATATATATATATATGGTGTTGTTACTTAAGTTAGTTAAGTTTAGTTAAGTTTAGTTAAGCCATACGTATTAAGCGCCTCCAAGCGGGGAGGGAGTAAGACGATTGAGCCAGGTACTGGATTGTGCTACTGTGAGGCGAGCAACCATGCTGTGCATCCTTTGAAATTGTAATTAGTTATTAGCAGGGCATCCCCGTTCAGCGGGATCTAGGTCCCTTAGGGGCGCCCATTGCCTCTTGTGACTACAAGAACTCAATCAACTGACTAAACTCAGCTAAGCCATTAGTATTACAAGACTACAAGAATTCAATCAACTGCATAAACTCACCTGTTAGAAGTGGATATGAAGAAATGGGAAGTTGCATAAGTATTAATTCTTTTTACCTTGTAATTCATAGTTACTGAGTTTACAGACTCTGTACTAATTATATAAAAAAATTTTTTTTGTAAATGACTGTCAAATGTTGTCATCGGATGCAATAAAGACAGATGTTATGTTATATATATATATATATATAT
>OY744603.1:1752165-1884665 GCA_963556255.1 Allolobophora icterica
AAAAGCTTTCGACAGAGTAGACTGGAGAAAGCTAATGGGAATACTGAGAAGAAAAGGGGTGGATTGGAGAGAAAGAAGATTGATAGGTAATCTATACATGGGACAAAGAGTGAAAATAAGAGTTGATGGAGAGTACTCAGAACCAGGAAAAATAGGAAGAGGGGTAAGACAAGGATGCCCACTGTCACCAATCCTATTCAACATCTATATAGAAGAGATCATAAGAGAAACGCTAGACGATATGGAGGAGGGGATAAAGGTAGGAGGAAGAAGGGTGAAGGCATTGAGATTTGCAGATGACCAGGCGATGCTGGCAACTAGCCAGGAGGGCTTACAAAGGATGATGGATCGTCTAAATACGGTATCACTGGAATATGAAATGAAAATAAACGTAAAGAAGACAAAGGTAATGAAGATAAACAAGAGAAGCGGTATAATACCACAAACAATAAAGATCACACTAAACGGACAAGAAATAGAACAGGTGGAGAAGTTTTGCTATCTAGGAAGTGTGATCACAGACGATGCAAGATGCCACGAGGAAATAAAAAGAAGAATATCCATGGGAAAAGATGCATTTTACAAAAGAGGAGAGCTGATGAGAGGAACCTTAAGCAAGAATCTAAAGAAGAGAATGGTGAAGACACTGGTGTGGAGTGTGGTGCTGTACGGCTCCGAGACATGGACAATGAGGAAGGACGACATAAAAAGATTGGAGGCCTTCGAGATGTGGGTGTGGCGCAGAATGGAGAGAGTTAGCTGGGTGGAACGGAGGACGAGCGAGGAAATCCTGCAAATGGTAGAAGAACAAAGATCACTCATAAGTACTATACGCGGACGACAAAGGAAATGGATCGGGCACATCCTAAGGAGTGAGACACTGCTAAGAGACATCATGGAGGGAAGGATGGAGGGGAGAAAGACGCGAGGAAGACCGAGGGCAATGCTGCTAGACTGGATGATGACAAAAGAAGAAGGATACAGTGGACTGAAGAGAAGAGCACAAGACAGAGAACGATGGCGTCATTGGTCATACGAACCTGCCAATGGGCAGAGAACATAAAGAAGAAGTAGTTGTAATAATAGTGGTAGTAGTTGTCGTTCCAATAGTGCTAGTAGTAGTAGTAGTGGTAGTAGTAGTAGCAGGCACCGGAGCGATAGAAGTTACTACTTACAATCACTGCACATAGTTCCTATTTTAGAGGTCGTCAGAGTTCGTTCGGAGTTAGAGACAGAGAGTAACGTGAATGACGTTGAAGATGAACTTATAACAAAATTCACTGAAATACTTGGCGATCATTCATTGGAAGATTCATCTCGAATACTGAAATGTACTCAACTGCGTCTGATCGCCGCCAAAGTAGGCCACAGTATCATTCTTTACTTCCTCTGCAAGACATCAGCAGAGCTCATCAATCTTCAAGAGATGCAGACATCTGCAAAGTTGGCGAATGTCGTCAAAGAGATGTTTAATGAAATGCTCTCTCGCGCAGGAGTCATTAACTTGAGAACAACATTCTGCGATGAAGAATTTGGTTTTCTTAGTGAGTATTTCTGAATTTGGTTTTCGTAGTGAGTATACTTCTGAACTGCTTATGTCATTTCGTTCTCGTCTTAGGAAATTTCTCTTTCAAATTGATTTTCCATCACAGGATGCTTTCCTGTCTCAGTGGAGCGATCTTTGGTTCTGATTAGTTACCTGATTATTGCTTGGCTTTAGTGCCCCATTGGTTTGTGTCCTGTGTCTTATACACATGTGCGATAGACGTTAGTAATTTAACTAAATTAAATCTAATATCTAAATGAAGGTTCGAGGCTAAGAAAATAAAGTGGCTTCCTCTGGGTTAGTTCAAGGAACTGTTCTTCTTCTTCTACGATCATAAGGAATTAGGGCCTAATAAATTAATTAATATATTCAACTAACAGCTGTCGTTAGATTTTGCATTTTTTAAAACAGAAACCACTTCGCACTTTGAGAACTGTGTAATTGTGTTGGGAATAGACATGCATGGGCGTCCGGAGGAGGTGCAAGAGGATTTGCTTCCTCTTCCAAATATTTTCAAAAATAAAATCTTTTTATTATTATGATTATTACAACAGACCCAACATGATTTTCAATGCAAAAACACTTAATTATTTAGGCAAGTAATTGACCATTATTTACTTTTAATTTTGTGATGTGTCCTGTGTTGATTCTATGAAGAAACGTCATTTTGCTCCCCTACACAAATTTTGCCCTCCCTAAAAAATGATGGTATGGCGATGACAATGATAATTAATCCTCAACTCTACTTTAAATTGTCAATATATTTGCATTTTCAGTTAAAAGAGAAACCACTTCATGGTCTGAGAACTATGCAGTTGTTTTGGGAATAATTGATGATGGTACAACCATAACAAATGACGTCATCAAAATAAATCTTTATTCGTCAAACGAAATATCAACGCATAGTCAAATACCGACTGAAATGGCGCCCGAAGCAGTCGCCGCCGTTTACCGTAACACGATGTACGTTACAGGAATAGGAGTCAATGACGATGAAATCTGGAAATACAAACAGGTTTCTGGTTGGATGAAATGCGCTTCGTTAGTTCAAGGCCGACGTAGACACAGCGCAGCGTTTTTTGATGAAGTGTTGTACATCTGTGGAGGATTTTTGGATTCTAATAAAAGCGTTCTAGACAGTGTTGAGGCCTACAACGCAGTCGCCGACAAATGCACTGCAGTTGCTAAGTTGGTTCACTCTGTCCAGTTATCAGGTAACTGTGTTCCATTCAATAATTCACTCTATATCTTCGGTGGAGCAGATAAAGATTACAAAGCGCTCAGTCACGTTCAAGTGTACAACACGAAAGAAAACACATGTTCTGTCCTATCGAAACCAATGCCGCGGCCTTATCACTTGATGCGAGCTGCGCTTTGGGAGACATCTGTTATTTTGATTGGACGCCAGACTTGTTTCATATTTAATTTTGAGACGGAAACGTGGCAAGAAAGAAAACAGTTCCAGACTGACGTTATTCACTTTGGTTTGATTCGTGAACATGAAAAAGTCTTTGTCATCGGTGGAGGAATCGACGAAAAGGATGAGGAAGGCAAAATGTTATGGAAATGCAGAGATGACATACGCTATGTCCCTCTTCAGAACATCCTCGATGATAAACCGATTGAATGGAAGATTTACGGAAAATTGCCAAAACCATCCCTTGTACAAGCGTTTGCAAATTTGTGCTTTTTAATCTAGCAAATTGTACTGACATCTTTGGACGGCCTTCAATTATTGGGACTGGCTCTAGTGAGTATGTACACTGTATTGTATTTGCAACTTTTCGCTGCCTTGGACATTTACCTTATATCATCGTCAGCTAGAAGAATATTAAGTTTAAAGAAAGCTGCATATTAGGGTGGTTCACAGATACATGGTAAAAAATAAAGTTCAAGCTAGAAACCAGGACACCCTCTCAGTTTTTTAGACCTATCAATAGTATTATTGAGACAAAATTTCAGCTTCTTATTCCAACTGGAAGACGATGCTCACGGACTGTGTTACTTTGTCATATACCTATAAATAGACATTAATTGCAGAAATGAATTTGTCGAGCATACAAATGCATTTTATTTCAAGATAGATAAAATATTACTGTAATTTGACAGCATATTTGATACAAGAACAGTTTGCCAGATGGAACTGTAAAATTTCAGTAGGTTTAATGAATTGAAAATGTCTAAAAATGTCAAAAAACATCGTCCAATCCATGAATATCGAATGTCGATTGTTCTTGTTTTATAATTTCAACACCTGTTACCGTTTTTGACTCTAGAAACTGCAAGGCTTTGCAAGCACTGCATCAACAGCAGACTCAACAAAAGTGAGAACAGCTTTCATATTTGCCTTGGCCACTTGGAGAAGAAACTGCTTTTCTTCTTCATCATTGGTGATGAATCAGTAGATTTCATCGAACAACTTCACACCCTCTCAGCCGCGTCATTCACCACTCTCAACTGCTGAATTATCTCTCTACCTTGCTTGTTATCCTCATTCTGGATCCATTTCTCTAGTGGAAGTGTAACAAAGGAATCACTCATCTTCAGGTATGACAGTAGTGTCAATGCTCACTGGTTTGTAAAATCACCCAAAATCCCCTCCTTCAGTGCCGTAGCATCAGCTCTCACCTTTTTTCATCAGGCTTTGAAGTCTTTCTGTCGACAATCTTCATTTTATCTGTCATAGGAAGTTGGTCTGAGAACAGTCCCAGACCTACAGCCTCATCTGAAAGGTACCACAAGTGGTTTTCTAGGACTTTCCTGGCAGCAATGCTGATCTCACAGTCAATAGACTCATATTGTCCTAGACCAATCGAAAGTGACAGATCTTGTTCTGGAGCTTCAGGAGCAAGGGGCCGTTGTCCATGCCTTTGCGTAAACAGGACACCAAAGTTCAAAAATCAATTAATCTGAGTTTCTTCTTGAATACATCAGGTTGATCGCGAGAAAGGAAGATTTTGATTGCATACAGTAACTTGGCCATCCAGTGTCCATGGTCAACTGACCCAGGGGCTCTCCAGTGAATTACTGAAGGCTGACGTCCAAGGACAACCACTGTCAGCTCAATGAGCTCTTGGGAGTTGTCTCTGATCTCTGAATCGGACTTTCTTTCAACAAACTCCTTGAGAAAATGATGCTGTTTCATGGGGGTTTCAGTGCCGGATATGACTTCCAGTCCTCGGAAGTTGACACGTGTCACACCTTCCAAGCAGATTTAAATCTCTTGAAGATTGGGATTTGTGGTGAATAGATGGACTGCAGCACAAGGTGAATACTTTGGCTAAAATCAATTCCTTTTCATGATGACGGCAGGCCAACCATAGGAGCTCTAAGCCTATTTGTCTTCCAGCAGAACGCACACTCCGTTGAAATGCCCAGTGTTGACAGAAAATGTATCAAAGCTCAAGGCTTGAACTTTGTCAAATGTGAGTTTTCACAACTTCAGAAGAATATGAACAACCATGAATTCATTGTCCTGTCCCAAAAGCTAATTTGGGCACAAAGAGGAGCTTATCAACACCACCACCTCAACCAGCACTGGCAGGCGGTCGACATTTCCTGCTTCAAAGATCTCAGGCAGGGTTTTCCTAACCCAGTGTAGTACCAGTGGTTAATCTGGTACACATTCAGATTTTACAGCTTCAGCATGCTGTGTCCTGGCTTTCTTACGCACTCTGTGGATGGTTCAAAGTGGCAGGGGAGAAGGATCACAGCCAAGCACTGCAGCAATTGTACATGTAATGTAAAAATTCACTTCTGAAAACATGTCCGCCAAAAACACAGGATGTGCGCACCATGACCTTCAACAAGAACCGTACACTTTTTTATTCCAAGTACCAGTAAGTAAGTAAGTATGATAACACAACAGAAACTATTTCAAGCTCATCTCCATGACAAATGTTGACCAAGTTATATGGCATCAAGATTTACAGCAAATACTACTATATGGTAATATTTATATGTCATTGAGCACCGTCTTCTAGTTGGAATAGGAAGCTGAAATTTTGTCTCAATAATACTACTGACAGGTCTAAAAAACTGAGAGGGTGTCCTGGCTTCTAGCTTGAAATTTATTTTTGTGGACCACCTTACTGCATATCCTCATCGTTGCATTTTGAGGTTTGCAGTATTAGTTTAGATATGCCAACTAGAAGCCCTTACCACACATGGATTTTGATCCGGATAATTTCGGAACAAACTCCGCCCGGAGATGAGCCCAGAATATAGGCGACTATCAACGTGTTGTGGAGGAGGCATCGTTGCAGAGGGGCAATGCATAGATGACGACGACAACGATGATGATGATGATGATGATAACGATAATGACGATGATGATGATGATGATAACAGTAGTGATAGATATGGTGATATGAGAGCAGTCGCTCAGGATAGACTGGTGATACGAGAGCCGTCGCTCAGGATAGACTGGCGATATGAGAGCATTCGCTCAGGATAGACTAGTGATATGAGTGCAGTCGTTCAGGATAGACTGGTGATATGAGAACAGTCGCTCAGGATAGACTGGTGATGTGAGAGCCGTCGCTCAGGATAGAGTGGTGATATGAGTGCAGTCGCTCAGGATAGAGTGGTAATAATATGGAATCGTTTTATGCAAGAAGAGAGAGGATCCTTAAGCTAACCCTAAGGCAGCCATGTGTAGTAAGTGTTAGCAACCTCAGTTTCTTAGACTCGGCATATGAGGGTAGGCGGCCAGTCCGCACCCTTGCCGTCTCATCTTCCCACCGACAGTGTTCGGTCAGTGTGCTCATTATAGATGAGCTGGCTAGGGGTGCAGCAGGAGCAGAAACCTTGAATCAAATTTCTGACATGGCGCGGATTCGAACCCCCGACCTCTCCATCGACAGTTTAGCATGCTAACCACTACACTATCATGGACCCCTTTCGTTTTAACAAAATGTATGTTTAAATATAGGCTGTGACTAGCGGACCGCCAGGCGGCCTGCTTGTATTGGAAACTTGCAGGCCGCCTGGCGGTCCCCTATTATAATGCATGTGTGAGAATTGTTCTAAGTAATAGGTGTGCACCACGTGACTAGTCTGTTTCTACATAATTACTTAAATCCACGATTAAGTTACTAAGTTCAGTAGGCCTATATTTTGAGCGGAGTATTTTAAAAGATCTTTGAAAGACACTATTTAGATCATCGGTAACGTTGATATTTACAACTTCCCAAGTGACACAAGTACTAGTTAAATCTTTCATAATGACCTATTGGAATAAATAATTATTAAGAAGAATCGGTGACTGAAAAAGTTAGGAATAGTTCATAGATTCCTCTACATGCCATTAAACGTTTGTTAAGACCCTCATCGGCCATATATGGAAATATGGGTACCATAATTATGGGCCCATTTGGACGTGTTGCGCGTCTTTAACAGCATGACGCAGAAAGACTTGATTTCACAACCAGGCACCGATGACCTTGATTCGTCATTCTCATTAACATCTTTCTCCTCATTAGTCGCAACTCAATGCACTACAAGGCAATTATTATTTATCCGCTAAGTCAAGAGCTTAACTCTGACGTTAGAACTTCATTTGACTCTTGCTTCATCCATAATCTGTTGCCTTGATATTCTTGTGCTGAATATAATACTTCAGTATAATTATATGCGAAAGTAGATGTGATCGCGTTTGTGTTCATGCGTAGGTTCCTTCCAGTAACATTGCATAGTGCTCACCAAAGCCTCACCTCTTGCTATCTATCCACAGATCTTTCACTCAAAACTGTAAACGTTGCTCTTTTACAAATCATATCCTGAGCCATCCTCAGCCTCTTTCCTCCCTCGTCGTTTCAATTCTAAACAACACCCACCTTAGCCATCTGACCGTCTTCCTGACTCGTATGGATCTTGACCAGGTCCTGTCAACGATTTTACCCTACCCCGCTTAACGATTATGTTTTGACTAAGCGACTGTGAATAAGCTGGTTCCCACAACTTCGCTTTTTTGGGCGCTGTAGAATAAAAATTCGAGGTCGGTCAATCTACAGTATTTTCGTATTATACATAGCAATGTATAGAGTGTGTGTTTTAAGACCACAGAAAGTTACATCTAAAACAAAGCAGCTTGCAGAGCGCATACGAATCACACCTGAACCCACAATTTGACCACAAGAGCAGTGTAGTTATTTGGAGTTAGCAGTAGCAAAGGTTACCTTTCAGAGGCGTCAAGAATTCATTTTATGCAGACATATTCTATGTGCGCCTCGTTGAATTTAATGTTCCGCTGGGTAAACAAGCAACGCAGGCAGATATTAAATGTGCTATAAAGTGATGTTATGAGTACTGCTCTTATTCAGATTTAGTACTAATAAGATCAATAAACAGTATAATGTGTAGTTGAAGAAGTCAAGCACTTGCTATGTGCAAAGGTTGTTGCTAAGAACTCTTTCATCTTAAGGCTTTTAATAACAAATGACAGGACCATCAACGACAAACGAAGATCGCAAGCAGGTGAGGCATTCAATAAGTCTAGCTACTTTTTGCAACCGCATAGACGATTATTTTAAATTACCTTTACTTTACACGTCGCCCGTAAAAGAAGTAACTTTACTAGCACGGTATAATTTATAACTATAGGCCTATGTATGTATGCATGTAAGAAGGTAAGCATGTAATCATATATGCATGTATGTGTTTATATAATATGTATGTTTGTATATGCGTATATGTATATGTATCGTCGTCAGGCCCGAATTAAGGGGTCCTAAGGGTGCTGCAGCACCCGGGCTCGCAGTTTGAGGGCCCCACATTTTCGGAAGTAGGCACAACATTAAAATATTGTATTGTACTTGAATTGGATCCCGCGCTGATGGCTATATATTGTAGATAATCGCAGCACCCGGGCCCGCACTAGCTTTAATGCGGCCCTGATCGTCGTGGGGGTGTAAGTGGTTCAAAAAGGAAACGTGTGTTATCCCTTAAATTTATGGAGTTTGGAAAGAGAAAGAGGAAGAAGAGACTCCAGTGAGAACTAAAGCCAACAAAGACCGAATCAAATCCAATCCAATCGAAGTTTTCCCAACGTTGCGCAAGAGCCAGACTGCTTGGTAGGTTACGATGCTAGGTCAGAATCACGTGGTCAAAGCCGAGTCGCAGAGATACGGTGAAAAACATTGGCGATGGTGATCTTGGGACGATGCAGGAGGGGAATTATGATAGGAGAGATTGAAAAGATCGGTTTCAGCCTGGTTTTGAGAATTTTGCAGTGGTACTGATTGCTTAACCACATCTTTTGGCTGTCAGTGACGTCCTGCAAATAACTGAACCTGTGGACTAAGGAATTGGTTGCCAGCATTTGACATTTGAACGATATCCTTTGGGACAACACCGTTTAAAAACTTCGTTGACACCGATAATTCTTATCCTAGTCCTTCCGATCATCTGCCTTTCAAACGTCTCATCCTCAACGAAACCCGCCTTAGCAGCTTCTCTGCCTCTCTCTCTCTCTCTCTCTCTCTCTCTCTCTCTCTCTCTCTCTCTCTCTCTCTCTCTCTCTCTCTCTCTCTCTCTCTCTCTCTCTCTCTCTGTCTCTCTCTGTCTCTCTCTCTCTGTCTCTCTCTCTCTCTGTCTCTCTCTCTCTCTGTCTCTCTCTCTCTCTGTCTCTCTCTCTCTGTCTCTGTCTCTGTCTCTCTCTCTCTCTCTCTCTCTCTCTCTCTCTCTCTCTCTCTCTCTCTCTCTCTCTCTCTCTCTCTCTCTCTCTCTCTCTCTCTCTCTCTCTCTCTCTCTCCCCCTCTGTCTCTGTCTGTCTGTCTGTATGTCTACCTCTGTCTCTGTCTGTCTGTGTCTCTGCCTGCCTGTCAATCTGTCTGTCTGCAGTGATGGGCAATAGTTAACAAAAAAGTTGCTAACTTTTAGTTTAACTAAAACTTTAGTTAAGGATGAAGTTTTACTTAAAAAAATAGTTTAGTTAAAACCATAGTTTTATTAAAAAATTTAGTTAATAACTAAAAGGTTTAACTTAAAATATCAGCAATACGCATCTATTTTCCGCAATGAACATTGAACACTGTCAAACAACTCAACGCGAAACTTATTGATTAACACTGCATAGTTTTAGCATTAACAACCTGTGTTTTCAAATTCATACACTACTTACAGCATGCCTGTAACCGTATGCTAACATTGCATAGTTTGAAGGTCATTGACGCTCTGCATTATTACAGTTCACTTAATCTCTGTTATTGTGAAAATGTTTGTCGTAAAAAGTTGGAAATAAGTTGGATAAAGTTTAACTGCATCTTTTAGTTTAGTTAACTAATTTCCAAAATTAGTTGCCAACTGTAGTTAAACTATATTTTTTAGTTGGAAAATAGTTTTAGTTTAACTATAAAAAATAGTTTAGTAACCATCACTCTCTGTGTGTCTGTCTGTCTGTGTGTCTGTGTGTCTGTGTGTCTGTCTGTCTGTCTGTCTGTCTGTCTGTTTCTCTCTCTCTCTGGCCTGCCTGGCAACCGGACTGGGATCTCCACTGGACATGAATCTCTGGACAACATATCTGACTAAAGAGAGTAGTAACCTCCTTGTAGTCTGTACTTTTGTAACAAGTTGCGAACTTCACAGTTTGATTTATTGAATAAGCGGATTGCTGATGATGGTGCCCTTTATAAATTTACAGCTTACGATTACGATTAGGAAATTAATTAACTGTTTTCACTTAGGCCTACCCATACAAAACCAACTACCTAATATAACCAAAGGTACAAATTAGGAATATACTTAAGCTTGGAATGAACCGACCCGCATAAGTTACTATTACTATTAGCAGCAGCAGCAGTAATAGCAGTAATATCATAAGCAGTAGTAGTAGTAGTAGTAGTAGTAGTAGTAGTTGTTGTAGTAGTAGTAGTAGTAGTAGTAGTAGTAGTAGTAGTAGTAGTAGTAGTAGTAGTAGTTGTTGTTGTAGTAGTAGTAGTAGTAGTAGTAACTAACTTAATTATAATACAAGCGACTAAGTTCAGAATATACCTATCTTCTACTAGCGATTAAATTAATATGAGCCGTCGTATTAGTTTTTCTTTCCTAACTTATTAATCGCTGGCTACAGCGAATAATAAACGCATTCACACTTAGTCTCTTCCTTAATAAGCTTAAGTGGATTTTTGCTGCGTCTCGCCATAAATATTATAGAAAGCATCACAACTCTTTACGACAATGACGAGACATTTCTGCTGTAACAAATCGCCCGGTCAACATTAAATGCTGTTGTTGATCCCTGCGCTTAGCCTTAGAGTAGCTCTTTAGAAATTAGGATTTTAAAATTGCTATTATTACGATGTCTTGCTTTAAGATGTTAATCCATTTCAAAGAGACGAACCAACCTCAGCAATGCTAAGTAGCGCTCATTTCCTTGAATTTGAAACCAACTTCTGCCTCAGATGACTCAATCCAGCTCTGAACCGATACAAAGTCCAAAGGAGTAATACTAATTTGCCTAGAATCGTAAATGTAATAAATCACCATTCATTAAATAAAGTTCAGGCCATGAATTAATTAAAGCATTTGTTGATCTAGTTTAACACGTTCTGCAGATAAGTGAAGATGGCGGATTCGGCAAAGAAAGTTGAAAAACAAATTAGACAAATAACGGAATGCTCAGTCTGCATGAATGCATTCACTGATCCACGAATGTTGCCATGCATTCACACATTCTGTTTTGAATGCCTGGAACGCACTGCAGAAACAACATACATGGCACCAGGAGACAAGATGCCTTGTCCATTGTGTAGAAAAGAGTTCACCATTCCACCAGAAGGAATCGTTGGTCTGCAGAAAAACTTCTTCGTGGGAAACCTCTTGACAATTGGAAGTGAGACAGAGGACGACATAAAACGAATGACTAACATGAAATTCTGCACCAACCACATTCATAGACCATTAGACTTGTATTGCGCCGAATGCAAGAAAATCGTCTGCGTTTCTTGTTATGTTGAAAGTCATAAGTCACACGATTGCAAAGATGTCGCCACAGTCGATGAAGAATTTCGCCAACTGATAGAAAAGTATGCATGGAAGACATCAGACTATGCAGATGAAATGCTCTCAATGAAAAAGAATGCGGAAATGAGAAAGGCTGATTTCCTGAAGAAAATAGCAGAGAACGAAACGGCCATAATTAAAAGAAGCCGGGAATTTAAAAGTCTGATAGATAAACACACAAAATCGCTCTTAGATGAGCTTTCTCGAATAAAATCAAGTCACCAAAGGGAAATGGAAAATAAAATGGAAGAAATAGACACATACAGCACAATATTAAGAAGTTTTGAGGCTTATTGCACTGAACTGAGATCAAAAGGATCAGCCAGCGACATTTGCAGTTTGGTTGACCAATTACTTGCTAGAGCAGTCGATTTGGGAAAAGATCACGAGGCATTCATTGGTCGTCCACATCAATCAATCGAAGTTTCTTTCCAATCAGCAGGTTTAAGAGAAGTTTTGCAGAAATCCAAAAGCAACTGCGTGGGACAAATCAAAGGTAATACTTACAAAAGTGTTTATTTTATTGTTCTTAAGTAGAATCACGCTTTATGCTAAACCTTCGAATCAGCACATTATAGGATGTCGTTGAGGTCTTTGCTTGTATTTCATCTGTATTGGCCTGTTCATCTTCCGCAACTGAGTTTAACCTTCAGATCGATCTGAGTGTTTCACAGATATCTGCCGCTTTTGTCCAATGGAGATTTAGAATGAACTTTGCTTAGATGTGACCATCGATTCATGAGGAAACAGCGCCAGAGTTATCTTCAGTTAATAACTATCAGATTAAATGTAATTATAGTTTAGAAGTAACTTTCTCTCGAATCACAAGAAGGACATTCTGTTCGAAAATTATGAAAGTCCTATAATTGCAAGCCCTCCAGTGTGTCGCGCACTGAGTCATTAATACAAGTTAAATAACGTTTTATAATCTGATATGTTTTGATTTAATCACCTTTTTGCGCGAGGTCATATAACCGCGAATATCAAGGCTAGATTTCAGGGTCAGTATTGATTAATTTGGTATAAATCTCAGTGTGATGTAAAGTTTATGCAATCAGCCAATCACATACCTTGTAAAAAAAAGAAAGCAAGATTTAATTAAAACCTATTTAGATGTTCATCTTAGTTGTAAAACAGTATTCTTTTGAAAAACACTAATAAAGATTTTAAAATGCTGAGTTCAACCAACAATTTATTTGCATTCGCAGCTAAGAAAGAAACTACTTCATGGTCTGAGAGTTATGCAGTTGTCGTTGGATTAAGTGATGGTGTGAACATAGCAAATGACGTCATTAAAATAAATCTACATCGGGCAAACGCAATCTCAACACAGAATCAAATACCGACTGAAATGGCGATGGAAGCAGTCGCCGCCGTTTACTGTAACACGATGTACGTTACAGGAATAGGAGCCACTTATAATGAAATCTGGAAATACAGTCTCGCTTCAGGTTGGGTGAAATGTGCATCTTTAGTTCAAGGCCGACGTAGACACAGCGCAGCATTTGTAGATGAAGTATTGTATATCTGTGGAGGATGTGTGAGTTCAAATGGAAGCGTTCTCGACAGCATCGAAGCCTATAACGCAGTCACCGACAAATGTGCCACTGTCGGAAATTTGGTCCATAGTGTACAAGGCTGTGGTAATTGTGTCTCACACAAGAGTTCACTTCATATCTTTGGTGGATCAGATAAAGATAACAACGCGTTCAATCACGTTCAAGTGTACAACACGAGAGAACACACATGTTCTGTCCTTTCGAAACCAATGCCGCGGCCTTATAACTTGACGGGAGCAATACTTTGGGAGACATCTGTTGTTTTACTTGGATGCGATACGTGTTTTATATTTAACTTGGAGACGGAGACCTGGCAAGAAAAAGAGCAGTTTAAGACTGATGTTGTTCATTTTGGTTTGGTTCTTGAGAATGAAAGAATCTTTGTCATCGGTGGAGGAATTGACGAAACGAATGAGTATGGTGAAGACATATGGAAATGCAGAGACGACGTACGTTATGTCCCTCTTCAGAATATCCTCGATGATAAACCGATTGAATGGAAGATTCACGGGAAATTGCCAAAACCATCCCTTGTATATGCTTGTGCAAACATGCGTTTTTAAGTCTAGCAAATAACAATGACATCTTTGGACGGCCCGCTGTTATAATACGGCCTACCTTTAGTAAATATGTACTCTGTTTTGTATTTTCAGCTTGTGGCTGCTGTTGACATTTAACTTACATTATCGTCAGCTAAAGATAAAAAGCATCTTTTCGAAATCGAAATGCAGACTCCAAGTATATAATTTCGTTTATTATGAATCAAAGTTGACAAAACACAACTTCTTACAAATAATATGTGTAATGTGGTGCATGGCAGTCTGCTATAAGGCGCCCGGCCCCGGTGGAGGCACTCTGCGCTAGTCTCTATGATGTTAAATTATGTTAAGTGTCATTTAAAGAAGAGAGTTTACCTGAGAGCGACCAGCGAACAGGATAGCGAAGTCGAACGGAGAAAGAATTTCGAAAGTAATTAACCCATATATTTGATTCTTTGCAATAAATACAGAATTAGCATATGATACTTTCTACACTAGACTAAAAACTATTGTATTTGGCGATGCTGGATTCTGGAGCACCTCTGAATAGTCCCCTCGAAGAGGTGCTATATAAATACTCGAATGAGCAACGAAAATAAAATCTTAGAAAAGTTTAAACACAGAGTTACAGAGAAAGACACAGCAGCAGAGACAGCTACACACATACGGACGAACAAATATTCGCAGAACATACATAACCTATTTCCTAGCTTCTAAAGCGCCACAATTCCCGTCTGAACCCCTTTAAAAGTAGAGTCCAGTAGGCTTCTTGAAATGAGAAGCAATGTAACACAGGCGTTCATAATTTAAATATGACATTCAGAACTTTTCGGCATTACTATAAATTTGACGACTACACTTAGACACCTTTACGTCGCGTTTTCCGCGTTTAATAGTTTGAAAAATTAACACTTGACCCTCTAAAACTCCGACACTACATGTCTGCGCCACAAGCTCCAGGCAGCGACGCGACCAACGCTATGGTTGACGCTATAGTTTATCGACAAATAGTTTACCCTTTAAAATCAGAAATCGGAGATAGATTTATCTAACGCAGCCCTTTAGAAGTGACGGAACCCTACACAGAGCACTGATTAGCTCACGGAACCCAACGACTCTCACCCATCCAATGTTTTCAAGAAATAAATATTACTGTAACTTGTAATGTTAACTTGTGACTTGTTAAATTGCGAATCACTCTGTTCCTCCTCTCTAAAATAAACTCCGCCAGAATTACCACAATTATGTGACCCACAATATAAGAACTCACCAAAACCTCACATCTTGATCAGGGACGTCATTTGAGGGGATGGGGAATTTTGTACCCCCACTTGATTTTTGAAAAAAAGGAGAAAGGATGGGACAAGAAAAGGAGGAAGAAGAAAGAGGTAAAAAGGGAAAAAATATATACTCAAATTCAGGGACGTCATTTGAAGGGTGTAGGCCTAGCTGCACTGCATGAACTAGCTTAAGGGCATAATTATATATAGATACACAATGCTGGATTTATCATAAGGCAAATGGGGCAAGATGGCCAAATCCCGCGGAAAAATACTCAAATGACGTCTCTGCCCATCCCCTGAAAAAAGATGAAAATACGTCCCTGCTCCCGGGGTGTTTCACTCAAAACTTAAACACTGCTCTTTCAGAAATCTTATCCCGATTCCTCCTCTTTCCATTACCTGCCTCGCCGATCCAATAATACTAAGCACCATCCATCTTAGCCGTCTGACCGTAAACCTGCCTGACTCATTATATAGCATTTCTTTACGTGGAACCGAAGTTGATCCTAGCTGCCAATCAACTTTCTTGACTGAGCGCATGTGAACCGAAGTTGATGCTAGCTGCCAATCAACTTTCTTGACTGAGTGCAGGTGAACAAGCTGGTTCTGCAGCGACTCCACTATTTGGGCGCTGTAGAAATCTGCTTTTATGCGTGATATACTTCACTCCCTGTTTCTCAGCGCATCTCCTATCGAGTTGCTGCACTTGTCTGGCGGTGCCTTCATGGCTGTGCTCCAACCTACTTGTCTGATCTTTGTCGATCTGTCTCTGACCTTGCAGCCCGTCGAACTCTCCGCTCTTCGGCAACGGGGGAGCTTTTGGTCCCCCGTATTCACACTGCTATTAGACATTGTCGGCCCTCTTCGGTTGTGGGGCCGTCCATCTGGAACAGCCTACCTCTAAACCTGCGCTTGCAATGCTGTCACTGTTAAACTCGCCTGCTTTTCAGAGATGTGCCGCCCTAGGCGGCCGCCTAGTTCGCCTAGTGGTTAAACCGGCCCTGACTCCGCAGTCTCCGCTTTCACTTCTGAAACAATCGCAAACAGAAATAGGCCAGAGACTTTAAGATATTCAGAGGTGCACATTGCATGGATAGAATTTGCTCTTTCACAAATCCTGTCCCAATTCCTCCTCTTCTCCTTACCTCCCTCGCCACTTCAACCCTATACACCACCCACCTTATACGTCTGATTGTCTGCCTGATTGACCCCTTTAGATCTTGACCTGGAACCGATTTCGCACCCCCGCCTATCGACTATGATTTGACTGAGCGCCTGTGATTGCTGTGAATAAGCTGGTTCGTGGGATTTCGCTTTTTGGGCGCTGTAGAAATCTCGAGATTACGATTTGGAGTTTACGGTTACATTACAATTACATGATCGTCAAAGCCCAACACCTACGCGTACAGCATGTAGTCAATAACAGATAGCAAATGTTCAATAATCAGGTGATGTCAGCCAACGGTTTATATACGATAAGTTATTCGGTGCATTGAAATCAGATAATCATCTTATCAGATAAACACTGCGCATGACCGTCGAAGTCCAACACTGAAACGGACAGCGTGTAGTCAACTATACAGGTAGCAATTTCTTAGGTAATTTCAGCCAACGATCCATAGATAACAGCTTGAAGATACGGTGCAGTGAAATCTACATTGGACTGTAATCACAAAACGACCCGTTTTGACAGAATAGGTGGAAATGAATGAGGTCATATACACTTGTATGGTTATTCCCTCGGTTTCTTTCAATGATCCAACACACAACTGTGTGGCCGTAAAACCAGAAGCAGGTTATTGAATCCAAAAAATTGATTCGTTCGTGGTAGGTTTTGTAGTGTAAGGTAAGGAACAATAAGACATGATTCTATGTAACGAACACTAGGATATTTAGATTATTTCCGCTTCATATTTGCAAGAGTCATTTATACTACAATGGTTTTTTCACATTAACCCATCAATGCATGAATTTTTGTTTCATAGTGGTTTTAACATATGACATGTACTATGGTTCCAAAGTAAAGGATCTGTTTAAATTTTTTTAAATATTTAAAAATATAAAAAAAAATTAGCAAAAATAAGTTTCGTCATTTTAAAGGACGCTATATGCGTCACAGGGTACGTGTTAATTCATTGAGTTTTATTTATCTGATGCTATTACTTGAACAGGTATTTTGAAATTGAGACAACACACATTGACTGGCTGACATACATTGTTTCTAAATAACAAATTATTATAACATTATCTGATCTAAAGACTTCTATAGCGCCCGCCACTAATGTAAAATGCATACAAAAGTGAACTCAGACACTAGTGAAAGTTTCTTTACCATAAGAAGCCACTATTAAGCCATAGGATATTTAGATTATTTGCGCTTAGTATATATATATATATATGACTTAATATGAATAAGTCTATAAAGTTCATACAAACAAAAATGGATGCCGGTTAAAGTTCAATGAAATATTAATTATGCTATACATGAAATCACTTAGTATGGAAACGTTCAAAACAGTTAACATGGAGTGGAGTGCCCAAGGGGGGTCCGATCGGACCCCAGACCCGCTTTTCCACGGATAACTTTAGAACGGCAGCGAAATTGTAAAATGGTTTTAGGACATCATAAAGCCTTCAATTGGGCTTCGTATGATATATTTTGCGTGATTATTCTACCACCATGTAGCCCACAACCATAGCACATACCAAGGGCACCCCCAAGATATGCGGCTGATGGTCATACTGGCACATGATTTACCAGCCAAGAAATAAATTTGTTAACGCATGTTATTGTGAAATACCATATATCAGTCGATTGCAAATTGAATTTGGATTATAACAAGCCAAATCGTGTTAAAATATTCCATTCCTGTACCCCACAACAGAGCCGTTTTAATGAGTTTGGGGGCCCTAGGCACAACCCGCACAAACCCTAAATAACCTTAAACGTAATCCGATTTCCGTCTCAATATCTCAGTCTCAGATACAGAGTATTGCATTAGTGCATTGTACGTGCATATGTGTCATTTTGTTAAATTTATTAATATAGTATACTGTTACTAAACTCATAATAACACAGCTAACACATCAATCTTTGTACTACAAGTGTAAAATAAAAGTTTAGTTTACTGTTTAACATACTTTACAGTTTCCATTGTTTATTTGTTATACAAACTGAAAGTGTGATTATAATGAGTACATGTTTGCTATACATGGATTGTGACTTTGTAACGACAGTTTCTTACAAACATCGCTTTCGTGTTTTGCTCTGAGCAAAGTCTTTTATAATATCATCCAGGGGCGCCGACAGCGTGACGCACTGGACGCACGTGCGTCCACCCACCAAATCAAATCCACACAAGGATTAGGCATCGCATCGATATTTTTTACAATTTCACTGTGTAATTTTGGTTTACTATACAGTATGTATAAATAATAAGTGTTATACTGTATTTTTATGAGTCACTCTGAGTCATTTTCAGTGTATGACTACGAGTGACAAACAGAGGACGGGTGTGGATGGGAGGAGACGGGAGGGGTGTGCGTCCAATTTTTTAAAGCCTGGCGGCGCCCCTGATATCATCGAAATTCAAAGACTCCAACACATCTGATTCTATGCTCATGACAGACAGGCAGTTCAATCGTTCTTGCATCATACGGCTGCGAAGCTCGTTCTTGATTAATTTAAGTTTCGAGAAAGAACGTTCACCCGTACAGTTTGTCACCATCATTGACAGAAAGATTGATGACCCATCGTTGTTGTTGAAAACAAGCGACAGACAAAGCAATACACAGACTTCTGCGATGGAGAAAAGAGCGGCCACTCGCGACAAACTGATTCGGGAATCAGTTAAGCAACGTCTATGCAACTTATCTCCCGTTCGATACACGCGTTGAGTCGTGCTAAAGTCAGACTCTTTATGCTGGCAACTAGCAGGACCTTTACGAATCCAATAAGATCGCAATTCCTCGGTGATTGGACTCCATAAGGCTGCATCAGTTGGATAGTCCGCTGACTCCGTAGGGCTTACATCTTGCGAAACAGGCTTCGAATTTTTTTTGTTGTGACAACATCTGTACTTTCGACTGGTATACCATCATCTTGCAGCGACAATAACTGTTCATCTTTATCGCAAACAATGACATCAGTAGACGAGTAAGAGCTGTAAGACAACGTAAGAGTAGGCCTACCTTACGTCTCAACAATGTCGGACTTCGATGCTGATTGTGTTTTCTGACTTTGAAAAAAAGAAGATACTTTTGGATGTTTGTTCGACATTTCAATTTCAGTTGCTTCCTTTTTTCTCTTCGCGGCACCACTCATATAATTTCTACGCCTTTTTGATGGGTTGTCTGATATTTCGTTTAATTGATCGGAGGCCTAGTGATAATTGGCAAAAAGTTGTAAAAATGCAGACCGCAGACATTTGTTTAAAAAAAATAATAAAAATGTGTTATTGTTCTTACTTTACTTTGCAGAATTGTTACTTGTTAGAACAGAACTTATAATATTGTTATTTTGTTTCTGGGACGCCGCGGGGCCCCCCGCTGCGCGGGGCCCTAGGCCCGGGCCTCGCGTGCCTATGCCTTAAAACGGCACTGCCCCACAACCATAACATACACCAAGGACACCCCAAGATATGCGGCTGATGGTCATACTGGCATATGGTTACCAGCCCAGAAATAAATTTTTAGCGCAAGTTATTGTGAAATACCATATATCAGTCGAATGCAAATTGAATTTGGATTATAACAAGCCAAATCCCGTTAAAATATCCTAATCCTGTACCCCACAACCAGGCAACAACTACATGCGTACAATTGAATACATGCAAAATATCCCGAAATTGCAAAGCACTACAAACGAGTATTAAAGTTCAAATAAAGTTTCACCAGGTGGCGCTATTGTGAAATACCATATATCAGTCGATTGCAAATTGAATTTGGATTATAACAAGCCAAATCCCGTTAAAATATTCCAATCCGTTCTCCAGATATCACAATGAAAACATTGGGGTCCGTTCGGACCCCCCCCCGTTCGGCATTCGTGTACCAAAAAATAGCTTGGGCACTCGAGGGTTAATAATGGATTAAAAATGACACCATGGCCTTATCTGTATAAATGTCCTGTAATTTGTTTCCATCTAAAATTCGGATGCATACTCAACTGGAATACGTAGAGACAACCTATACAATAATTCTCGTGAAAACTCACAGCAGCCATTTCAGGTTTCAACATCGATGCATGGTTTGAATATGCACTGAGGTACCATTCTCCGGGCACTGGGCCTCACTGGGCCCGGGCACTAGGACTCACGAGGCCCCGGGCACTAGACCCAGCGGGGCATCAATCCGGGCCTCACAAGGCCCTGCCGCACCCGTTAACCTTCTCCGAGGTCCACCGCACCGAGTGGCCCTTACCACGACTCTTATAGCGCCTACTAATGACGGTAGCCCCATCCTGGTCCTCTACAATATCTTCGTTTATTAAACAAACAAGTCCCCACTGACAGAACGCAATGAGGTACACTTCACGTGGGTACTGATTATAATTATAGCTGATAGCCGTTTGTTTTAAAACGGCATGCAAGCCAAAATGATTCTGTCTAATAACTGTTTTTATATATCATCCGGGCCAGAAAGTTCCTAGTATCTTTGATAGGAAGGGAAATGAATGCAGTTTGGGTCTCATATTGTGTTGCGTGTTCTCCCTCTCATTATAGCGGTCGCCTGTTGGATATTATAGCCCTGAATAATTATTGTAGGCCCTAATTGCTAAACTGTAACTTAGAATAAGGTCGACTCCGACTGCCTTGACAGCCAAAAGATGCCATTATATACTGCATGCTACTACTGACCTGGGTGATCGAGATTAACCTTTTAACCCAGCCGAACTCAATATGTGCATAAAATTACACTGTTGATTGTCTCTGCGTCGTTGCATAAACTGTTTGCCCTGAGGAATGAAAGCTTGTTTATTTGAATTGTAAATACTGCGATTAACTGCCATTCGTTGACTTTCTAAAATTCTAGCAACTGTGAGTTTGTGTCAGCATTTGCATTAGTGATTAGGGACCATACAGAATATAGGCTGACTACAACTGCAGAATTTGCATCAAAATGTATGTAGCCCTGCATTCTACAGAGTGTGAACTAACCGTGTGAAGCCTGTTTTAAACACATGCTTGTAGATTAAGCTTACACCGTCTGGTATAAGTGGTCTGGAGAAAGCTGAGACTCGTTTGGTGTGCATTTCTTAAATGACATAGAGGGATACCTTTTAATGGTCAGGTGTGCATTCAGTACGACAGCTGAGTCAGCATTTGTTAGACTTGTCAAGCAGTACAAGCAGACTAACGTGTAAAGGGCAGATGTAGATAAGACAAAAAAAGCTTGAAAAGTTAGCGGAACACGTAGCAAACAACAGTTGCACCTGAAGGTTTCGCATCAGTGCGCTTTCGATATCTTGCATCAACAAGAGATTAGATTTGCAGCTACATGTATTTGTGCAGCCACCTAGTTGAAGTAGGCCTACTCCAAGTTTGGTGAGCAGAGATACAGAGTTCAAGAAGTCAGCTAATAATCCTACACAAAGGTCTTTTCAAAGCACGCTTATGGTTTAAAGTTTTAATCACAAACCTACAGGCTTTCAATAGAGACAGGTTAGACACTGTATACTTACTGTTACTAAATTTTCATAATTGTACAGAAAGGGATTTTAATTGGCCATTATGCGAAAATTTACGAATACGATACACAAAATACGCTGTACACAAAAGTTCCCGAGGTCGACCGCTTATCGCTCGCCTACTCGATCCAGCGCGATCGATTTTCAACTCGCCTACTATTTTAAAATCAGACGCATTGTTCTTTTGTCGTGGAAGTTCAAAACCTGTAAATTCTAGTGAACATATGGCTAAGAAATTTGTAACCTAATTAGAGTCGAAATCGTAAAATCCAAATTTTACAAAGCTCTACTTAGAAGCTAAGCGTATGGCATCAACTTATCTGCAAGCGCTGCGTCGAGTCAGAGAGGTTGTCCAGATAGATGTCAAATGAAGATACAAATCCGGTTGCCAGAGAGACCAGAGAGAGATGATAGAGTAGCTGCTATGACGAGTTTTGTTTAGATCGAGAAAGATTGGAAGGCGGAGGATCAATCACAGGTGCATTTCTGGGAGAAGTGAGACTTTAGCAATAAGTGGAAACCATGGGGAGGACTAAATAGAGGCACCTAACGCAGGCGATGCAGGGTGAGTGGCAATGCTGGTGGAGTAATCAAAATTTGCTAAATTCACGAGGGAGATTGTTCCAGAGACGAGGTGCATTATGGCATATGGAGGATGATCGACTTGAGCGGTATAGTTGAATGATGAAGATATCGCGATGGTATTTTGGCTGGAATTATTGTAGGCTTTTGTGATCAGCGTTAGGGCTTTGAAGTGGATGCTCTCTTTGATAGCATAGCCAATGGAGTGATTACATTACTCGAGTGATATGGTGATGCTTGGGTGTCCTGGTGACAGCGTGCCTAGTGTGTTTCAGATGAGTTGTAGACGCTTAATTTAGGTGAATTCAAGGTTGTGAAAGAGAAAATTGTGATCACTTTGAAGTAGACAATGGAGGCAGTGATAGTGGAGGTATTTTAAAGTAGAACATAATGACTTGAACGACAGCCATGCTAGAAATGGAATGAAATTAGTGAGGCTTCCAACAACATTGCATTTTGAGCTCACCGAAGGTATACAGGATCGGTGAAAATGCCTTTTTGTAAGTTTTTAAAGTTTTTCTATACATAGTTGATTCGCGAAGTTTAACTTTAATGATATGAGTTATCGCCATTGAATATAGTTAAGGCTATACAATGTGTTGATTTTAGGTATTATACGTACTCCGATAAGTGAAGATGGCGGATGCAAGACAGAAAGCTGCAACTCAACTTAGAGAGATAACAGAATGTCCAATCTGCATGAGTGCATTCACAGATCCAAGAATGTTGCCATGCATTCACACTTTCTGTTTTCAATGCCTTAAAGCCGTTGTAGAAACGGCTCGGAAGAAACCAGGAGACAAGATGCCTTGTCCGCTGTGTCAGAGAGAGTTCATCGTTCCACAAGAAGGAATCACTGGTCTGCAGAAAAACTTCTTCATGGAAAACTTCTTGGAGTTCAAGACTAACCTCCAATTGGAGAATGGCTCATGCAATAGCAGGAGTGACGGGGAAAGAGGGAGCGAAACAAGAGCCACGAAGAGATGCTTGGAATGTAGAGATGACTATTGCGATAGTTGTTCAAAAGTCCATCAAAGTCGGAAAGTCAGCAAAAATCATCACATTGCAAAAATTGGAAACGAGACCGAGGAAGAAGTAAAGCGAACTCTAACTGTGAAATTCTGCACCAAACACACTCAGAAGCCACTAGACTACTACTGCGCCGATTGCAAGAAAATCGTCTGCGATTCTTGTTTTGTTGAAAGTCACCAATTACACGATTGCAAAGATGTGAATACAGTCGAGGCAGAATTTCGCCAAACGATTGAAAAGAAAGCATGGAAGATATCGGCCTACAGGAATGAAATACTGTTATTGAGAAATAACAATAAGAAGAAAACAGCAGATTTCCTGAAAGGAATAGTCGAAAAAGAAAAAGAAATTCATAGAAGAAATCAGAATCTTCAAAACATGACAGATCGACATACAATATCGCTCTTAGATGAGTTATCTGTGATTAAAGCAAATCATCTGAAGCAAGTAGAACGAGAAATGGAGGAATTTGACACATGCTACACAATATTGAGCAGTTTTGATGATTATTGCACTGAAATGAGAATAAAAGGATCGGCCAGCGACATCTGCAGTTCGGTGGACGAATTAACTGATAGAGCAGACGAGTTAGAAAAAGATCACGAGGCATTCATTGGTCGTCCACATCAATCAGTCGAAATTTCTTTCCAAGCAACAAACTTAGGAGACGTTTTACAGAATGCCAACAGCAATTTTGTTGGAAAGGTGGAAGGTAAATTTCCCGCATAATGTTTTTTAATGTTCTGGATTACGTTAGACTAATATTACAGTTCTTGCGTCATGCTAATATTGTTGAGGTCTGGGATGAAATCCGGTCTCAGTATCTCACGGATTTCTAGTGGTACTCTCGAATTGATTTTAGTTTTAGAATGCGGTTTCCTTAGAAGCGACAATCAATTCATGCGTCAGGCATTAAGCAACGGCGGTATAGAAAGTTTCAAATTAATTACAGAAAAATGAAATGGTTATACAAGTGGATGTATCTTCGAGTAGTAGGTTACAAATTATGCAAAGACTGGCTGCTAGGCCTCAAATTTGTTGCAAAATGAGTCATTAGTATGAGCTAAAAGGAGGAAAATTTTCTACTAATATGGAATAGTTATAATTACTTTTATGGAGGTTCCACGACAAATGGTTTACCGACAAATGGTTCACCGACGAATGGCTCACGATCTTCCAGCTTCTAGTTTGAGGTATATTTTCATCATCACTCATCCAGCTTTTAGTTTGTGTTTTTTTACATTTCAAGCTCTATTTTCATCAAACTAGAGGCTGGATGAGCGAAGAGAATATAGCTCGAACTAGAAGCTGATGAGAGATGATGAAAATATACCTCAAACTAGAAGCTGGAAGATCGATGAAAATAGAGCTCAAACTAGAAGCTGAATTCTCGATGAAAATATAGATCAAACTAGAGGCTGGAAGATAGTGAACCATTTGTCCGTGAACCATTTGTCCGTGAACCATTTGTCGTTAACCATTTGTCGGTGAACCATTTCTCCGTGAACCATTTGTCGTGACACAATTAATGGATGCGAGTTGATATGACGACGAAAATTCAGGAATTAGTGTTTAGAGCCAATAATGCAAATTAATAAATGGCTTATTTCTATAGGTCATTCGTATGCAGTACTTTGCAAGGTAACCCACTGGAACCGCTTACATTGAGTGAAAACACTGGACAATACAGCCACAATATTCATGGACAGCATTAATCGCATCGGTCTCTCAGTCGACTGATTTGACATTCATGATGGGCCGTTCACCTCTGGAGAGTCTGGGAAGAAGTAAGGTCAACACCAAAGATAGTAGGTATTTAGTAGGTATTCTACTAAAAGTGCACTCTATTAGGCATCTTGGTGCATGCATGCATGCTGAAGCAGAGCAATTGATAAATACATACATTCATACATACATAATTTCATAAATGTATCCACACAATTAAGCAATAAATAAACATACATAATTAGAATCTAATCTGAACATATCTGATCTGATCTTATGTAATGCAGTTCTTTGCAATTTTATCTAATCTTATCTATTCCTAACAATTCTATTCCTGACCAGTTCCTGTTGACATCACTTTTCTGTAAACTAATGGACCGTGCCTTGTACGCTGACAACTTTGGTGATCAGTTCCATGGTGAGGCTATGTGTACCGGTGGCCACGATGTGATGTCTTTGATTGCGAGATGGTTCTTTAACCATGTTAAAACGTAAATTGCATTCGCCTTTGCTAACAAGCGCAAATTAGCTAAACTCTCCAGCACTTCATCACACAAGTGAACTCTGACTGAGAAAAATTGTATAATTAGTGAAGCTGGACTGTACTATTTCTATTTTGATCCATTAATATCTGCTTTTGATCAAACTGTAAAGCAGCTTTTCGGTCATAGCTACATGTACTATTGGACAAATATATCTAGGGTTACCATACGTCCGGGTTTCCCCGGACATGTCCTCTTTTTAAGCCCCTGTCCGGGCGGTTTTCCAGAAGTTGGGCATTTGTCCGGGTTTTCCACTCTACAATTTTTTGCATGGAACCCTGGACGGTGAACCCATACTTTGTTACTGACTTACTTGCAGTCTAGAACAGCGAAATAACCAGAAACGCGCCAACTTGTATTTGTTAGCTGTATGCCATTGAATCCAGCACCTCGTTCCGTTCAGATCTTTGTAGAAGAAGTAAGTCATGTAGGCTACGTTACTGTGGTGTTGCTACAAACGGTAGCAATCATGGGTCTGTCAGAGGCGGCGCTACACCAGGGCGAGCCAGGGCATATGCCCTGGTAAAAAAGTCGTTGCCCTGGTCGTTGCCCTGGTCGTTGCCCTGCCAGCATTTTTACCCTGTCCAGAATTTGTTCGGAGGGTATTTTTAATATTCTTAGAAAAATATTAAAATATGGACGCTAAAATTCGTTATTTTGAGTGAGTTAATGTAAATGTAAAGACCTGCTTTGCCTCAACAGCATTACTTACTTACTGTTCCATCCGTCCGAAGCAACGACTTCTTATATATATATCGGGGTCCGAAGTCCGCGCTCTGAGTCTGCGTAGTCGAATACGTCATAATATTCAACAAAATGACGTCACCCAAAACGCGATCTATCCATTATCATCGATTATCGTAATTTTCAATTATTTTTTATTCGATATCTTGATAATCTTGCTACTTAATTCTTAAAGTTTGAGTGATCGATACCGTTAGGATGGATCGGTATCTGAAGAAACCGAATCCGAAACGCCCGCGTTTACTTTCCGACGACGGTATATATTATTCTAACTGCAATTACTGGAGTGGAGAAGAAATACCATTTAGTTTAACTTATAATCAATGTTGTATCCGGAAAGTGTTACATTCCGATTGGTGCCTACTGTACTTTTGCATTGAATTCGGATCAATAAAGTTGAATTGAACTGAAGAAATTGAATTGGGTGCAAATGCAATAATCAGTTAGGCTAATGATATGATCGCAAATTGCAAAGTTGCAAACACACATGAGGATTCTAACTGGAGAGAAACCATTAATCTGTAATCACTGCCATAAATAGTTCACACAGGATGGCAGCTTGCAAATGCACACGAGGATCCATACTGAAAAGTAGCCATTTAGTTGCAGTCACTGCAGTCACGGCAGCACATATAAATATGAATACACATGGTTCGAGCCCGTTTATCCCATCCATACATTCCACGCATATAAACTTATTATTGCATTAATTATCCATACAATAGGCCTATCTATGACAAATCGATATACTTTTGCGTTGGGCGGTTGTAGACACAATACGTGGAGTTGACATGCGAAGGAGCCACAGATGAAGCTAGTCCTGTTGCCAACGCATCCATTCAAACCTTGGACTCTCACATTGATTTTAATTTAAGTGAGAGTGACAAAGATAGCGAGCTTGGCGATGAACATGCTGATGACGTACTAGGACCACCTGTGCAAGTTCAGTCCTGTCACCCGGTCGCACCCGGTCCAAGTGATCTATCGCAGTCAGTGGATGATGGCCCAAAGCAACTGTATATAAGAACCTATCCGAGTCACGTAATTGGGACGACACAGCGGCGATTTAATTACACATGGTTCAAGCTGTACAGCTGGTTGGAATACTCAAAAGTGAATGATTCTGCTTATTGCTTCTATTGTCGTCATTTTGTCATGACTACCAGGCAAGAATCACAAGAACGACGCAAGGATCAAGTGTTTATTCACAGTGGTTTTCGTGCCTGGGACAGGTGTACTGGGTCGGATAACAAGTCAAACGCATTGCTCCAACACATGTACTCCGAAGAACATCGCTCCAGTGCTGAAAAATATACAACCTACAAAACAATGTCTCAGGAAAAACAGCTACCACGCTCGCCATGAATCGCCGCCCTCTGCCCTGGTTACTTGCATGACTGCCCTGGCTATGCCCTGGTTACAAAAAGTGTCTGGCGCCGCCCCTGGGGTCTGTGAAGTTGTTTCCTATCTATTCTAATTCAATACTTTGATTGGAAGAATGGTGATTTACGGTCGAAACACATTGACGTGCACAGCACTCCAGATGAAACTGCAGACACCATTTCGAGATGCATAAAGGACAGCTTGGACATGTATACATCACTTATTTCAGAAGTGCATAGCCTTTGCCAGAGACAATTGCAATTCTAATTTTCGAAGGTGTTCAACGTAGAGCTGATGGCAATAATGTGTTTGCTAATTCATAGAAGATGAAAAGGCAAAGCAGTGGAGCTTTGTTGGGTATTGGTTGCCCAGCTCATGTTTTAATAACGCCCTGCACCATGGCGTTGACACACTTGATCTTGACATTGAGTCAATTACATTGAAAATTTACAACTATTTCTCAATTTACACGGTTGGAATTGAACAACTGAAGGAGTAGGCCCTACAGCGAATTTGTTGCAGTTGAGTATCGTAAGCTACTTTATCACAGTAAAACTCGACAGCTGTCTCTATTTCCTGGTATTCTGCGGTTGCTGCAGATGTTTCCAGTCTTGAAGTTGTTTTTCTTGTCTCAAGAAAAACCACCTACTGTAAGTCTGTTTTGTGTTGTGTGCGTGCTCATTGACTAAAAGTCTTAAGCCATTTACATTACTTTTCTGCAGTTCAAATTTAGACAGTATAAAATAAATCATAGCCAGGTAGCGTACACCGTAGGCCTATACGCCAATACGATTTTGATTTTTGTCCTCTTTTTCCTCTGCGGAAATATGGTAACCCTAAATATATCTATATCTATTAGGGTGCATCGATTATAATTGAAGAAATTTTTTGTTTCATTTCTATTTCTAATAGTGCAAAGTAGGTGTCACTTGATGTCAGCAGTATTCTGGTGCAATTTCACCAATTTTGCACATGACCCTGAGGTGCCCCAGTGACCTTGAAGTCTTGGTATTAGACGCACAATATTTACCCAGGTTATGCCTGGAGTAATGTCCAGAAAAACAAGCTTCCACAGTATGAATCTGATGAGAAGTAGAATGCAATGTTGGTAAAATATATTAGGTATATTATTACATTATTATGTCCATTACACCAATGATGAAACAGTGAGTTGAGTCTCAACTACAGTAGCAGTCCAGTCTTATCCCATTAATGCAAGTAAGTGAAGCTATGCGATATTCTTTCTTAGTGTAAAAAGTCGGCATTATTCGCCTGAATTCCAATCTTGTTCCTATGAAACGGTTCCTAGCTTTGATGCCGCAGACTTCAGTCTCAGTCACTACTTTAAAACAATGCTCCTCGGTTCGCTTCCCGAAGGTGGCTTATTTCCGAGATTTAAATCTTGGGCTAGCACGGTCCCAACACGGGGACCTTAAATGGCGTGACACCCATTCAGCGGTGGTGAAGGATCTCACCCGATCAATTCATTGAAAAATGAGCAGAGTCGAAGCCATATACGGTCGCTATAGAAAATCGCGTACATTTACATTTACATTCGGAGTCGCCTCGGTGACGTTTTAATTATGGCACCTAAGGCAACGCGTCATCTAACAGAGCACGATTACTCATATCTTTGTCTTCTTATCTTTACATATCTTGGTGTATGTGTGTGGGTGCTTGTGCGTCTATATATAAACGTATAATGACTATAATATACTAATCCCTGGCAGCCGTTGTGACGTCATAATTATAGTACCTATGGCAACGCGTCATCTAGCCGAGGACGTGTTACGCATAATTATATTTATGTTGTATCATGAACGCCTGTTAAGCGCAGCTGCAGGACATACATCTGTGGTTTATGATATATTCCATACATCAGTTGGTCTACACTGTACGCAGCAACTATGTGCCAAGTTGATACTGTCGCAACATTCAAGAAGCCAGGAAAGGTTGACTATTAAGCATTTCTAGTAACTTTGCAATGATTGAAACACAGATTACAAGTTTTATTAACACCCTTTATTATGCCAGCAAGGCAGAAAACCAACATACAGCAATACAGCCAGAGGCAAAACAAGAAAGAACAGCACAAACCCTTATATAGAAATCATTAGCAGTTCAGATCGATAGGCACATATCATAAGTTGACGAATGTCCTCTTGTTTATTCATGAATACCAATGCAAGACAATCACCCTTGCTGTAATTAACGATTAAGTATGTCCACAGAAGATTATGTATGTTCAATTCGATGAAAATTATAAACTAAGTACTTTAGACAGAAATTTAAAATCCAATCTGCCGTTCATTAATTAAACTTTTAACACTTTCTCACTTCTTAAAACAAAACAATGATAGACAGAGTCGTAGCAAACATTCAATTCATTAACTTGCATAGCTGGTGAGGTCAAAGCAGGAAGGGTATGTGTCAACTGGGGCAAAGAATAACTCTCGTGAAAATGTAGATGAATTTCATCCAAATAGGAAGTATGAGTTGAAATACAATTACGTGTATGGTTGAATGACAGCCTCAAAGGATTGACATCAAACATCAGCTGTTTATAGCCTACATGCACACTCAAATACTTGGAAAAGTCAATGGAGTTAATGGGATGCTCTCCCAGTAGGCTTAACATTGGATCAATTCTTTAGAGCACCATTTACCAAACTGTACAAAATAAGATTTTGCACAGTTGAACTCAAACTTGTGACATTGCAGTGCTAGTTGCATTGCAAGCATTCAGCGGTACTTGAAGACCATGTACCGAAGGGATGGTACAATAATGTCATCCTCATACATAATGCAACCATGGAAAATGTTTGTTATGTGACAGCCGGCATCAGAACGCCTTAAATTAGCAACAAATACATTCTTAAGGAGGTTAAGCAGAACAGGACACATGGTAATGCCCTGCCTGACACCACTGTCAATGTGGAACTGAGAAGACAAGCTACCTACCATCCATCTAACTGATACGCAAAGCATACCATACCAGTAAGAAATAATTTCAAAAATTGTCACAGGAATTCCATTGATTAGGAACTCTACTATAAAACAACTTAAAATGGTTCACGCGTTGCCTTTCTCAGGCAAGTACTTATGGATGTAAGTGGTTAAAACCCTAGTTATGTAACATATGTGTCATCTTGTGTAACTATGACCGAAAAGCTGTTTTGCAGTCTGCTCAAAATCAGATGTTAATACAAGTATTTTAAAATAATGGATCAACATAGAATTCTATAGTACAGTCCAGCTTCACCAAAGACTTCTCAGTCAAGAGTTCACTCGTGTGATGAGGTGCTGGAGAGTTTGGCAACTTTGCGTTTTTGTGCTGATAAATTTGCACATTATCCTGACTGTTCATTGGCTTTACTGACATTGAACTCTTTCACTAAATTCATAGCCATGCAATTAAAGAACCATCTCGCAATCAACGACATCATATTGTGGCTACTGGTACACATGTCCTCACCACAAAACAGAGCAGCAAGTTGCCAGTGTAAGAGTCATGGTCCCAGCCTCTTCCTGCTTTTACAAAAAGTGATCGTTGACAGGAGCTGGTCAGGAATAGTTGCATCATCTCTTGTGTTGATCTTACATCAATGTCAAATCTGTCAGCTTTGACAGACCACCATGATTAATGATGTCCAGGAATATTGTGGCGGTATTGTCCAGTGTTTCTCAATGTGAGTTGTTCCAGTGGATCTGAGTTGACCAAACTCTCCTAACGGTGTTCACATCTGACAACCCAAAATACCCGCTAACTTGGAAAAAGGTGATGTATCAATGGAAGATGACGAAAGCTTGAATGTTAGTTCTTCCACTATCTTGTCCACATAACTTTTCAACCATTAATGTTGGGCAATGTAACTGTAATCATGATAGATTAATAGTGTCTGGTCAATGTGTTATTGTGAAGCCATCAAAAACGGATAAATGTCACCCACAGCCAGGAAAGAATCATTTTTTCTACGATAATAGTTTCATATTCAAGCTGTTCAATGTAGCTCTAACAGTTGTCCATGGTAATTAACTTCGAATCCTTTAGATATTGCTGGTGAAGCTGTGAATTGTAAGGTTTTCTCCTGCATTTATTTGTATCTTTGACAAAATCACCTCCCCAAGAAAAGTACTGAAAAGAGTATCAAATATTTTGAAGATACAAAATCCTCCCTCCGAATCGCTTGAAGCACTTGTCACATAAATTCTTACCTTGAATGAGAAATGCAAGATATGAGCACTTTAAATCCTCGATCCTTCGATGGCTCAGTTTGCATCATCAGTTGCAGATTTGTTGAACTTATATCTGCTTCAACACCCATACACTTTACAGTTGATCATTTCTCTTAAATCACAATTAAGTGCTTAAATCTTTCTTCAGACTTTAACAATGGCATTACACTTCAGCACAGGAAAACAAATAAGTCGCCAGGTGGACAAAAGCGATGGCTAGAACAATGCTCTAGAAATTCCTTATCTGAATCCAGCATTTCATCACATATACCACATCCAAAAGATTTTGCTAGAAATGGTTCAGCATCCTCAGGTGATTTGAATTTGTTAAAATAAAGACATTCTCCATGATTGATTTTCACAAAATGACTTTTAGTTTCTTTAGAATCATGATGCAAGTTTCTTGACAAATGTTCACGTGGTTTATCAATAATGATTGCACTACCAAATGTGAAGCATTGATGTGATAGCTCAGCAGTTACATCACTTTCCACATTATGATCCTGTGGCTGCATTTCTGCATGGCGTTTGAACTGCTTGGTTGAAGAATCGCTCTTGATATCAGATTTCTCACACATGTGTTGCTTTTGAGCTGTATGAGTTCTTCTGTGTCTCTTTAGACTTCCAAGTTGTGTAAATCCTTTGTGACAAACGACACATATGTATGGCTTCTCTCCAGTATGGGTTCTTATGTGCATTTTCAGATGATAACCGTCTGCAAATGATTTCTCACATAACTGACATTTGTATGGTTTCTCTCTAGTATGGGTTCTAATGTGCATTTTCAGACGACTATCTCGAGCAAATGATTTTTGACATAACTGACATTTGTATGGTTTCTCTCCAGTATGAGTTCTTATGTGCATTTTCAGATGACTATCTCGAGCAAATGATTTTTGACATAGCTGACATTTGTATGGTTTCTCTCCAGTATGGGTTCTCATGTGTGTCTTCAAATGACTAACGTGGACAAATGATTTCTGACATAACTGACATTTGTATGGCTTCTCTCCAGTATGAGTTTGCATGTGCCTTTTCAGATCACTACCTTGATCAAATGATTTTTGACATAACTGACATTTGTATGGTTTCTCTCCAGTGTGGGTTCTCATGTGTCTATTCAGATGACAACCTTCAGCAAATGATTTCCCACATAACTGACATTTGTATGGTTTCTCTCCAGTATGGGTTCTAATGTGCATTTTCAGATGACTATCTCGAGCAAATGATTTTTGACATAACTGACATTTGTATGGTTTCTCTCCAGTATGGGTTCTTATGTGCATTTTCAGATGACTATATCGAGCAAATGATTTTTGACATAGCTGACATTTGTATGGTTTCTCTCCAGTATGGGTTCTCATGTGTGTCTTCAAATGACTAACGTGGACAAATGATTTCTGACATAATTGACATTTGTATGGCTTCTCTCCAGTATGAGTTCGCATGTGCTTTTTCAGATCACTACCTATATCAAATAATTTTTGACATAACTGACATTTGTATGGTTTCTCTCCAGTGTGGGTTCTCATGTGTCTATTCAGACGACAACCTTCAGCAAATGATTTCTCACATAACTGACATTTGTATGGTTTCTCTCCAGTATGGGTTCTCATGTGTATTTTCAGATAACTACTATAATGAAATGATTTTAGACATAACTGACACTTGTGTGGTGTTTCTCCAGTATGGGTTCTCCTGTGCTTTTTCAGATCACTACCTCTATCAAATGACTTTTGACATAACTGATATTTGTATGGTTTCTCTCTAGTATGGGTTGTCGTGTCCATTTTCAGTTGAATAACTCTAGCAAATGGTTTTAGACATACCTGACATTCGTGTGGTTTCTCTCCGGTATGGTTTCTCATGTGTATTTTTAGATAACTACCTTGAGCAAATGATTTCTGACATAACTGGCAACTGTGTTTTTTGGCCAGAATGCTTTCTCATATGAACCGTGAATAAATGATTTCTGAAATAACCGTCATTTGCTTTTCTAATCTCTCGTATGGTTCCTTGTACAAGCTGTCAGACGTTCAGCTTGAGCAAATGATTCCTTAAATAATTGACGCTTATGTGGTTTTTCGATGAAATTCGTCCAGGTATGCATCTCCAAATCACCAGAATGTGCAACTGATTCTTTACATACGTTGGATTTGGAAGTCCTTTCTTCAGCACGAGTTGTAGTATTCATTTAAAGCAATAGCTCGTGTAGATGCTTTCTGCCATGGTTGATGCAAGTCCAGCTTTCACTTCTGATAGCCTTCCCAGCATCAGCAATCAGCAGTTACTGACATTTATGATGCCTGCATTCAGGTTAATGTTTCAGATGTGTCCATGATGGGTTATGTTTACTGTGTCAATGATAATTCTTTATGGATAAAGTAAGAAAGTAGTCACACAGTTAAATAACTACTTTTTGCGACTAAATACCGAAGCCACCCAATTTCTGTAGAATATCACAGTCTTCTGCTGTTCTTCAGCAGTTATGGTAAACGATGAAGAAATAGTTGACAATAATGAAACGTGTAGGCAATATGTCAACTGTAATGCTCTTTTCGTACAAATCCAAATGAAGTTCCAACAGGCTGTTGTTCGTCTTTACGCACTTGCAAAAATTAAGAACAGCAATATTTAAATAGGAATTTCAATTATATTAAGAAAACATTTTATTGTTGTTTCCTCGAAAGAGCCTGAGTACTTTAGCATGAAGACCAGAATGTTTCCCTCTACAGTTGAATGAATAGTTGGTGCATGTGTCAATTGTAAGGTAACGTTTCATTATTTCTTTTCCAAATTTTACACTAAGTGTTTTCATTGCTTAATAACTACAAACGAGGTTACAGGCGATTGATTTATGATGGCATGACAATGAGTCTAACGGTATCTAGTGATTTAATATCTTAAATGAAAAACTGTCAACAGTCAACGTCTAAAGCAGAATCAAACATGAAGCTCGAACTATTATACTATATTATCAGCACTCTAATTGATCAAGCCTTGCACTTAAAATGTGCTAAAGCACTATTAGACAAAATTATATAAACAAAAGCGACAAACTCTTACCACTTTTAGCATTAGAAATCGAATTTACCCACAATTCGTTTCTTATTTTCATTCGTATAAAATGGCGAGAGATTAAAGCGTTTGATTGATGCGAAATGGAACCCAAATTTTGAAACTTCTGACATCTAGCGAATATTTATGTGCAAAATACAAACTTAAATTGTATTTTAATATGAAAATATGAATACAAATTTTAAAAGCAAACTCATCTCGATCTCTTAGTAATAATTAATATTTAACCAAACTTTACAAGTTTAAATAGAGATATTTCAAAAGCGACACCCACCGGTTTATACATGAAACACTCAGTTTTTAAGCGTTAGGGTACCTAATCTAGAAAATAATTAATTCAATCAATCAATCAATCAATCAATCAATTTTCGTTTAATCAAAGCATCAAGCTGACAACAACGCAACTTGTTACACAGAAATAATTAGGAGGATATATCTAGAAATCTAGGGTTAGACTATTGGCGGATGTTTAAGCTATGGTTTGATTCTTATTATTAGTGGAGTCTATAGTTTGATCTATAGGCCTGGTCTATAATTTGGATGGATCCAGAGTTTCACGACATCTTATGGCAACAAAGGCCGTTGATGTCGATATAAATTAATTTGGCATATCACAGCTCAATTAATTAATTTGGAGCGAAACTCTTTTTACTTCAGCGACCTACGGAACTGCATGTACATAATACAAGTAGATATTGCATTATTGGGGCCATCGGCGCGCGCCTAGTGGGCCCTAGGCGCGCACCTAGTGCGCCTCTGCGGTAAACCTACACGTACGACTGGTCGACGTCAATCCGACGCTTTCTTTGTCGGAAAATCGTGGGTGATCTGGTTTAGCGTTTAATCTGACGAGGTGTCGCTGAGTTAGCTATCGCTTTCGATACACTTTCGATCATTTCCACATTATGACACGACTTCACATATTGATTGCAATATATATATATATATATATATATATATATATAATATTATATATATATATATATATAATATTATATATATATGTTACAGGGAATGTGTATTTTCAGGGAATATGTATATTCCCTGAAAATTTCAGGGAATGTGTATAGAAATCACTTGAAGATTTCAGGGAATATGTATATGATTTTCATCGCTAATCCAGCTTCTAGCCTTAGTTACATTTTCATCGCTAATCCAGCTTCTAGTCTTAGTTACATTTTCATCATAGATCCCGCTTCTATACACATTCCCTGAAATTTTCAGGGAATATACATATTCCCTGAAAATACACATTCCCTGTAACATATATATATATATGTATATATATATATAATACAATTTTAAGTACAATACGGCAGAGGCCTAATTTTTTTATTCTTTCTATTTTAAAGATTTTTTATTAGGTATTGATTAATTGGTTAGCCATAGGAGTAATACATTCTACTAAACTATTAAAAGTATCGTCAAAATTTTTATCAACCAAAATATCTTTTGCTATTCAAAATTTACCTACTTTTCATAATTTTCAATCCGCTTTTTTAAATTTCCATAGAAGTATACTTAGATTTTTAATGAAACACATACCGCTGTAGTTTATCATATGCAGCAGTTGGTTTACTGTACGCAGAAACTATGTGCCAAGTTGATACGTGTACTGTCACAGCATTTGAGAAACCAGGAAAGTTTGACTATTAAGCATTTTTAGTAACTTTACAATGCTTGTAACACAGATTATAATTATGTTTTATTAACACCCTTTATTATGCCAGCAAGACAGAAAAAACAACATACAGCAATACAGCCAGAGGCAAAAAAACAAGAAAGAACTGCACAAACCCTTATATAGAAATCATTAGCAGTTCAGATCGTTAAGCACATATCATAAGTTGAAGAATGGCATCCTGTTTATTCACGAATACCAACGCAAGGCTAACATCCCAGTTGTAATTATCGATTAAGTATGTCCAGAGTACATTATATCAACATTCGATGAAAAGTATAAGCGATATCTTACTTTAGACAGGAATTTAAATTCCAATCTGTCCAGCCCATTAATTAAACTTTAACACGTTCTCATTTCTTAAAACAAAAAATATAATATCTAATTGCTCTTCATCTGGCGACTGACTAACCCCACCTCAGATTCACATTTCTGTATTACTTTGCGCGTCTTAAAAAGTGCATAATAATAATAATAATAATAATAATAATAATAATAATAATAATAATAATAATAATAATAATATGCAGAGTCCCAGCAAACATTCAATTCATTAACTTGCGTAGCAGGAAAGCAGGAAGGGGATGTGTCAATTGGAACAAAGAATAACTCTCATGAAAATGGAGATTAATTTCATCCAAATTGGAAGTATGAGTTGAAATACAATTACATGCCTCAAATTACAATGACAGCCTCAAATTACAATGACAGCCTCAAAGGACTGATACCAAACATCAACTGTTTATAGCCAACATGCACACTCAAATAACTGAAAAAAAATCAACCGAGTTAATGGGATTCTCTCTCAAGTATCATCGGATCAATTCTAGAGAGCACCATTAACCAAACTGTACAAAATAAACTCAAGTGACATTGAACTGGCAGATGCAATGCAAGTATTCGGCAGGACTTGAAGACCATGTACCGAGGGATGGTAAAATAATGTCATTCTCATACAGAAAGCAACCATGGAAATTGTTTGTTAGGTGACAGTCTGCATCAGAACACCTTAAATTAGCAACAAATACATTCTTAAGGAGGTTAAGCAGAACAGGAGACATGGTACTGCCCTGCCTGATACCATTGCCAATATGGAACTGAGAAGACAAGCTACCTACCATTCCATCTAAAGTCTGCTACACAAAGCTTACCATACCAATGAGAAATAATATCAACAATTGTCACAGGAATACCATTGCTAAGGAGCTCCACTATAAAACAACTTAAAATGGTTCACGCTTTGCTTTTCTCATTGTCAAGTGGTTGTCGGTTCAAGTGGTTAAAACACTAGTTATGTTATATTTTTGTCACCATTTGTAATTATAACCGAAAGCTGCTTTGCAGTCTGATCAAAAGCCACTTTGTGCGTTTTTACTGATGAATTTCCAGACTGTACTGGCTGTTCATTGCCTTTACTGACATTGAACTCTTTCACTAAACCCATAGTCATACAAATGAAAGAACCACAATCAATGACATTATATCGTGGCCATCAATACACATATCCTCACCACAGAACAGATCAGCAAGTTGTCAGTGTAAGAGGCATGGTCCCAGCCTCTTCCTGCTTTTATAAAAAAAAGATCATTGACAGGAGCTGGTCAGGAGTTGCATCATGTCTGGTGTTGACCTTACTTCTTCCCTGACTCTCCAGCAATAGATGGCCATCATCAATGCTAAATCCGTCATTGTCATTGATGACAATGACATTGTAATGTCATTGTCCAGTGGAAACACTGGACAATACTCAATGTGATTTGTTCCAGTGGGTCAGAGTTGACCGAACTCTCCTTATAGTTTTCACAACTGTACTCACAATATACCCACTAACATAGAAACTGATGTTTTATCAATGGATGATGACGAATGTTTATAGTTCTCACATAGCTTGTCTGCATAAGTTTTTAACTCTTTTGTGTTGGGCACATCGTCTGTAACTTTAATCACGTAGATGAAGTGTCTGGTCAATGTGTTATTGCAAAGCCATCTGCTAAATGTCACTGATAAATGTCACCCTCAGCCAGGAAAGAGTCATTTGTCCCAGGATAATAGCTTCATATACTAACAGTTGTCTGCAGTCATTTGTGGAACTTGTATCTACTTCGACACCCATACACTTTACAGTTGATCATTATTCATAAATCACAATTAGGTTTTTAAAACTTTCTTCAGTCTTTAACAATGGCATGACACATCAGCACAGGAAAACAAATAGGTCGCCAGGTGGTCAAAAGCGATGGCTAGAACAATGCTCTAGAAATTCCTTATCTGATTCCAGCATTTCATCACATATTCCACATCCAAAAGATTTTCCGAATGACTGTTCAGCCTCCTCAGGTGATTTGAATTTGTTAAAATAAAGACATTCTCCATGACTAATTTTCACAAAAGGACTTCTAATTTCATTAGAATCATGATGCATGTTTCTTGACAAATGTCGACGTGGCTCATCAGTAACGCTTGCACTACCAAATGTGAAGCATTGATCAGATAGCTTAGCAATTGCATCACTTTCCATATTAAGATCCTGTGGCTGTATTCCTGTATGGCGTTTGAACTGCTTGGTTGAAGAACCGCTCTTGTTATCAGGTTTTTCACACATGTGTTGCTTTTCACCTGTATGAGTTCTTCTGTGTCTCTTTAGATTTCCACGTTGTGTGAATCCTTTATGACAAACGACACATGTGTATGGTTTGCCTCCAGTATGAGTTCTCATGTGCGTTTTCATATTACTAACTACAGCAAATGATTTTTGACATAACTGGCATTTGTATGGTTTCTCTCCAGTATGGGTTCTCATGTGCCTTTTCAGACTACTAACTTGAGTAAATGATTTTAGACATAACCGGCATTTGTATTTTTTCTCTCCACTATGGGTTCTCATGTGCGTTTTCATACTAGTAACTACAGAAAATGATTTTTGACATAACTGGCATTTGAACGGTTTCTCTCCAGTATGGGTTCTCATGTGCCTTTTCAGCCGACTAACTAGAGCAAATGATTTTAGACATAACTGACATTTGTATGGTTTCTCTCCAGTATGGGTTCTCATGTGCATTTTCATATTAGTAACTACAGAAAATGATTTTGGACATAACTGGCATTTGTATGGTTTCTCTCCAGTATGGGTTCTCATGTGCCTTTTCACATTACTAACTACAGCAAATGATTTCGGACATAACTGGCATTTGTAGGGTTTCTCTCCAGTATGGGTTCTCATGTGTGTCTTCAGATATCTACCTTGAGCAAATGATTTCCGGCATAACTGGCAACAGTGTGTTTTTTTGCCAGAATGCTTCCTCATACGCACCTTCAAGCTGCCTACTCTAGAAAATGATTTCCGACATAACTGACATTTGCATTGCTTATCTCCCGTATGGTTCCTTGTATGAGCTGTCAGATTTTCACATTGAGCACAGGATTCCTCAAATAATTTACGTTCATGAGGTTTCTCGCTGAAATTCGTTCTTGTGTGCATCTCCAAATCAGCAGAATGTGCAAATGATTCTTTGTATAAGTTGGATTTGGAAGTGCTTTCTTTAGCACGAGTTCTAGTATCCATTTTAAAGCAATAGTTTGGCTAGAAGCTTTCCGTCTGGTAGATTTAGGTTAGTGTTTCAGATGTTTACAAGATGGATTCGTGTTTAATGTGTTAATGATAATTCTTTTTGGATAAAGTAAGAAATTAGTCAAACAGTTAAACAAATACTTTTTGCGACTCAATACTGAATACCTATATCTGTAGAATATCACAGCCTTCTGGTATTCTTTAGCAGATCTGATAAGCGATGAAAAAATAGCTGACAATAATGAAACTTGTAGGCAATATATCAACTGTAATATTCTTCTCATACAAATCCATTTTGAAGTTCCAACAGAATGTTGTTCGTCTTCACACACTTGCAAAAATGAAGAACAGTAATATCTAAATAGCAATAATTATTATATTTAAAAAAATATTTTATTGTTGTGTCCTCGAAAAAGCCTGAGTAGGCCTACTTTAACACGAAGACCAGAATGTTTCCCTGTACAGTTGAATGAATAGTTCGTGCATGTTTCAATTCTAAGGTGTTTCAGTAATTCTTTTCCTAATTTTAACCTTAATGCTTTCCTTGCTTAATAACTGCAAACGAGGTTATAGGCGATTGATTAATGATGGCATGACAATGAGTCTAACGGTATCTAGTGATCTAATATCTTAAATGAAAAGCTGTCAACAGTCAACGTCTACAGCAGAAATAAACATTAAGCTCGGATTAATGTATTAGCAGCACTCTAATTGATCAAGCCTGGACTTCAAATTTGCTAAGGTACCATCAGACAAAATAATATACAATATTATACACAAAAGTGACAAACTCTTACCAATTTCAGCATTAGAAATTGAATTTCTCCACAATTCGTTTCTTATTTTCATTCGTATAAAATGGCGAGAGATTAAAGGGGTTGACTTGTGTGATATGGAACCCGAATTTTCAAACACTTTCATGACATCTAGCGAATACTTGGTGCTTTACGGATGCGAAACATGGACAAAAACCAAGGCATTGGAGAAGAAAATTGAGGCATGTGAAATGTGGATCTGAAGGAAAATGTTGAGGGTTTCTTGGACTGAGAAGAGAACCAACGAGGATATCCTGGAAGAAATAGGACACTGGAGAGGGAGTTTGACGTTGGGGCAGAGAGCGTCCTGGCAGAAGATGCCATAGGGGAAAGTTGTCTAAAACGGGCCCCTCGGGTCAAATGGGCCCCCTCTTTATCGGTGCCATCTAGCGGATTTGTCAGCGCTGTTTATAATGCAGGGCACCAGACTAATGTGTTGAATATTCATCAGTGTTTAGATTGGCGTGAATCGTTAAATGTTGGCAGAAACGATAAAAAGTTCATTTTCGGCGATTTTCTTATTTTTTTCTTCGACTTTAAATTGGCTGTGCACGCGTTGTGTTAAACATTTTCTCGGGAGGTAAGATATTGTTTGCAGTGTTATTTACTTATAAATAAGTTGGTTATAATCGATTTAGCATATTCTATCGTTTCACGTAAAAATATCCGTCTGTTGTATTAACCTATGTTGCATCTAAAACGGGCCCCAGGGGCCCGTTTTAGACATGTGTTAAAAGTTGATACATTTTTACAAATTTCAGTGCAGTACATTTGTTTTTCTGACAGTTTTGAAATGGGAAGATACAAGAGAAAAACTGATAGGTCCGAAAGAAGTATGACAACTGATCAATTAGTTGGCTAGGGGCGCAGCCGGAGCAGAAAATATGAAACCTCTTGATTGACCACCCAGCACGCTAAGCACTACAATATCGAACACCCAAATGTAGCCGTAAGATTTTCGTTAAACACAGGAATCCGTAAGTCTCTGGGACTGTGGCAGACTCTTTTGCCAACGGTAAGAAACTCCGCTATGACCTTATAATATGTTCGGATGGTGCAAGTCCCAAGCCCAGAGAAGGAGGAGGGATACGCCAATCATCTTTGTCATAGCAAATCGTCGTTAAAAAGCAAATAACTATTCGCACTGAAAACGGTTTATACTGGTTTTTTTCATATTCTTCTTGTTTTGTGCTATCAGTGTTTGGTGAATTAAAAACTGATATAGGCCCTGTACTATACGGTGGAAACTATACAGGAATGTTTCGTGTCAAAATCAAAAGCTGACGCCATTAAACTTCTTTAAACTGGCGATGGTGTGAAAATTCACAAGTATATCTATTCTTTCGAGTAGCGCTTTAGAAATTCACAGTTGACGATTAAATTATTTGGCAGACTGGTATTTGTATAAACCCTTTATGGGGTTATTTTGAAATCAGTACCGACATCTGGCGAGTCAAAGATGAACCTGACGCATGCTTGGATAAGAAAGATGCGCCAACCATTAATTCGATAAATGTTCCTTAAAATTTGCAGAATTTAGAGAATATCTCATTTTTAATTATGTTGCTTCATTAAGTTCCTTATATTATTGCTGTGTTCTGTTCTATTTTTCAGGAGTTTGAGGTATTCTTAGTGTAAAGTTATGCAAAACTTTTCACGCCACTAATAGGGCCTAAAATTGAATGTGGTAATCTTGAACTCAGTTGCGACTGGCAAATCAAAATATTAAAATGGGACTTGGCGTAAGCTAGCGAACCAAAAAAAAATTACAAAAAATTTGATCAAACTGCACAGAAAGTTTGAAACACTGATTATAAATTGCATTATTTAAATGCTTCCGCATTTTTGAGTAACTTTTCTGTGAAAGCTGAATTGTAAGAGTTATTGCCGCAGAAATATTGAATATATCATTGACAACCTATTTTTTTAGCAACATGAATTTATAAAAGGCGTTTTCTGAAAAATCTACGCTCTTGAATCTTTGAACAACGGCAAAACAAATCTGCACTGAGGGAGATATAAAAGGAGAAAGACTAAATGTCTGTGAAATCGGAAGGTGGCGCTCTGGGTTTTCGCTTGAGATATTAGGAAAATATTAAATAATATCTCCATGCGATCGCTAGATTGACCCAGCAAGTAAATAGAAATAAATGCAAACTTGCAACACTCAGCCGCCTTCTGGTGTTAGGAGGATTACGGACTTGTGATATTGGGCGCACAGGTATTGCATATTGCATTAATGCGCTATTAATGTTAATCGATGAACATGCTCCACAATATTGTGTTCACTCTTTTCTTCATAGCTCAATTTAAATATCCATATAGTATATTTAAAAATCTGAATGGTAATGCTGTAGCACGTTAACATGTATTCACTAGATGGCAGGATATGCTTTCCAAAACTCCGGCTTCCTTCTCCCTGCAATTAAACGCTTTAATCGATCGCCATTTTGTGTTGATGGAAACCTGATTAACTTATTGGGAATTCGAATTTAATGCCAAGCCTGGTTAGAGTCAATGACTCTGTCACTGTGCATGTTATTCAGTGGAGAAACACATTTAATAATCGCCAGCTAGGTCAGTAAGTGAGTTTCTAATATTGTGCCTTGAGCTTATTGTTTTATTCTCCGCTGGCGATGGCTCGAAAGTCATTCCAACGAACATTAGTCCACTAGATGTTCTTAAGGGGCCATCCACATATTACGTACGCATTTAGGGGGTCGGGGGGTCGGATTTAGGCGATTTTGCGTACGGGTGCGAACCAGGGGAAGAGGGGGGGGGACAAAATGTGTACGTACGCAAAATAAATTTCTAATTATGACGTCCACATTAGCCTATTTATAACTCTGTATTGTCCTATCGTCTGCCGATGGCATTTTATTACATTATAGAAAAGCCACGTGCAGTTATTCTGTGCTGTGAATGAGACACCTATAATTTGTCTATATTGGCCCTCACTCATCATTCAATAATCTGGCCTAAAGTGCAGACAGTCGTTGCCTGGAGCTGTCGAGACACTTTCCGCAGCGGGTCTTCGGGGGGGGGCGGTGCGTCAAGAGTACGTACGCAGGGTGGTGGTGGAAGAAAGTACGCTTGCGAACAGGGGGGAGGGGGTCCAATTTCCCCGGATTTTTGTGTACGTAATATATGGATGGCCCCTAATCTCAGTCCCTTGTCATGCACCGTTCTTTATTCTACTTGAACAACATGCGTAAATAAGTAATGTAAAGTTGGGCAAGTAAGCAATCTTACGTGTTACCATTACTTCTACCGATATCGGCTTATTTATTTGATTTTTGGTACTTTGTGTGGATATCGTCTAGATCGATAGATACAGATCATTGTGATTTATTTACTGACTTGAACGATTGTGGTATACGCTCAATTTATTTCCTACAGAGATTTTTTATACGAAATAAATTAAATAATATATGTTTAACCCTCGAATGCCCAAGGAGGGTCCGACCGGACCCCAGACCCGCTTTTCCATGGATAACTTTAGAACGGCAGAGAAATTGTAAAAATGGTTTTAGGACATCCTAAAGCCTTCAGTTGGCTTCGTATGATATATTTTGCGTGATTATTCTACCACCCTGTAGCCCACAACCATACCATATACCAAGGGCACCCCCAAGATTTGCGGCTGATGGTCATACTGGCACACAGTATACCAGCCCAGAAATAATTTTTTTTAATGCATGTTATTGTGAAATACCATTTATCAGTCGATTGCAAATTGAATTTGGATTATAACAAGCCAAATCCCGTTAAAATATTCCATTCCTGTACCCCACAACCATAGCATATACCAAGGACACCCCAAGATATGCGGTTGACGGTCATACTGGCATATGGTTAACCAGGCCAGAAAAAAAATTTTAACGCAAGTTATTGTGAAATACCATATATCAGTCGAATACAAATTGAATTTGGATTATAATAGGCGAAATCCCGTTAAAATATTTCAATCCTGTACCCCACAACCAGGCAACAACTACATGCGTACAATTGAATACATGCAAAAAATCCCGAAATTGCAAAACACTACAAACGAGTATTAAAGTTCAAATAAAGTTTCACCAGGTGGCGCTATTGTGAAATACCATATATCAGTCGATTGCAAATTGAATTTGGATTATAACAAGCCAAATCCCGTTAAAATATTCCAATCCGTACTCCAGATATCACAATGAAACATTGGGGTCCGGTCGGACCCCCCCCGTTGGGCATTCGTGTTAGTAATTGTGTGTAACAGTTTGAGAACAAGAGTGATAAGCAAATTGGGACAGTTGAGCTGCAGTGTTCAAAGGAGCTACCAAATCTACAACTGCTGTAAGAAACCATTTTTAGTACTAAAAGGTCAATCAACTCCGAATGGAGAATATTCATTCTAATTCTAATGAGCAGCAGAGAAATTATGTTCTGTATTTGGAAACGTGTTAACTATTGAAGTTTTGCTGTTATTTTTAGCATCTCCAAGAAGAAGACGAGGAGCAATCTGTTACAGCCTGAATACAACATTCACTATAGTCTACTAATTCATCTTTGGTTAAATCATGATGAACAAAAGCATAAAGGTGTGCTGTTATACAAAGGATGGATAGCTTCAGTATTTCGTCATAATTTTTTCTGTGTGACTGATTTCTTACTTTGCTCTAGAAATACTGCAACTGCTAGATAAAACAAGAACGCTTCTTGCAAGCATCTGAAATGCAAACTTAAATGAAGTCGTCATTATTGTGAGAAACTGGACACTGGTGGTGTTGGAAAGGCTATGACAACAACAGTTGCAGAGACTTTTACTTACGCTATTATTGCTATGAAGTGCATATCAAAACTTATGCTTTTCAAAGGCCAAACGAATCCCAATTTTGTTTAAAATCTGGTGATTGGAGAAGCACATACGAATCATTCGAAAAACCATGCAAATGCCACATATTTCAGAAACTGCATGCTCAAAGTGATCAACTGGAAGCTTATCGAACAACCTGTAGTGGAGAAACAGTTAAATTATCACTGAAGTGAATAGCCTGATGGCGAATACGAAAAACCATATGGTAGAAAAAGAATACAGGTGCCAGATATGTTGGAAGTCATTTGGTAAGAGTAGCACTCTGAAAAAGCACACAAGAATCCATACCGGTGAGAAACCATACAAATGCCAGCTATGTCAGAAAGCATTCACTGAAAGTATTAAGCTGAAGATGCACATGAGAACCCATACTGGTGAGAAACCATACAAATGCCAGCTATGTCAGAAAGCATTCACTGAAAGTATTAAGCTGAAGATGCACATGAGAATCCATACTGGCGAGAAACCATACAAATGTCAGTCATGTCAGAAATCATTTGCTCTGTATTGTGCTCTAAAAGTACACATGAGAATCCATACTGGTGAGAAACCATACAAATGCCAGCTATGTCAGAAAGCATTTGCTGAAAGTATTAAGCTGAAGACGCACATGAGAACCCATACTGGCGAGAGACCATACAAATGTCAGTTATGTCAGAAAACATTTACTCAATGTAGTCATCTGAAGACTCATTTAAGAACACATACTGGCGAGAAACCACACAAATGTCAGTTTTGTCAGAAAACATTTGCTGAAAGCAATAACCTGAAACTGCACATGAGAACTCATACTGGGGAAAACCTTACAGTTGCCAGTTGTGTCAGAAATCATTCAACGAAAGTGGTACTCTGAAAAAGCACATGAGAACCCATACTGGTGAAAAACCATACATGTGCCGGATATGTCAGAAAACATTTACTCAAGGTGGTCAGTTGAAAATTCACATGAGAACCCACACTGGCGAAAAACCACACATGTGTGAGTTATGTCAGAAAACATTTCATCGAGGTAGTTATCTGAAAGAGCATATGAGAACCCATACTGGTGAAAAATCATACAGATGCCAGTTATGTCAGGAATCATTTACAGTAATGAGTACTCTTAAGAATCATATGAGAACTCATACAGGAGAAAAACCATACATTTGTGAGGTTTGTAATACAGGATTCACACGAATTGGAAGTCTAAATGAACACAGAAGAACTTGTGCAACTGAGAAGCAGTGCACGTACAATACGACTTCTACTAAGAACAGTTCTTCGGTAAAGCAGTTTAAACTCCATGCAGGAATACAGCCACAGGATCTTAAAATTGGAAGTGATGTAATTGCTATCCTGTCTGATAATTTCATCACATTTAATACTGCAAGCGTTATTGATAAACCAAATGAACGTTTCTCAAAGAACATATATCCGGAGTGTAGTGGGATTGCAGGTTCTTTACCGAAAATTGGAGATGGAGAATGTCTCTATATTAGCAAATTCAAATCTCACGTGAATGCAAAAGCGGCTTTTTCAAAATCTTTTGGATGTGGTATATGTGACGAATTGCTTGAAATAGAGAATGAATTTCTAGAGCATTGTTCTAGCCATCGATTTTCTCCACCTGACGACTTAATTGCTGACGTGTGTTGAAAACAACTGTTATTTGAGATAAAGAATGCTATTGAAGTGACGGGATATCTATAGACATGAATAGTTACTTTGTACCACTTTCATTCAGACTACTAAGACAGTGGGCATTCTGATGTAGGTAATTCATAGGTTCCTCCTTATAGGAACCACATATCTAAGGTGTTTCCTTCTTCACACATAATTGTAAGACTGTGCCATTGCTGCTGATCATCAAAATGAAACTTGTTGCTAGAGTTGCTAAAGACACAGTAAAGTCTTTCGTTCTGGGTTGACAACTTTGCTGTTAAATATTAAATTTAGCTGCACAAATACTTCTCCTGGAGTAGGTATTTACCAGAGCCGTTAGCTTTATATAATTTTGTGAGACTATTTTAGACTAATAAAACTAATAGCAAATTGTCATTGCATACATTTTGTATTCTACGGGTTACTTCGATTAAGTTTTTGTTCAATACGAAAGATAAATGTGTAATCAAGATTGTCGTGTATCCTGAATTTTCTCAGAATACGCAAGTCCTATATCGGCATTCAGAATTTATCGGTGTTAGTATTATTTTATAGGCTACACTTAGACACCTTTATATCGGGTTTTCCAAAGTTATTATTTACTAACTATTTTGAGGTTACTGTAAAACTCCGCCACTGCTCGTACTATGGCAGTGCCAGTCCCAAGCCTGGATAAAGGAGGGCGATGCTAATGGTCTTTGTTACCACAGTGTCGTTAAACAAAAGCCTACTATTGGGTTACTGTAAACCCCGCACATGCCACATACATGCTACCAATGCCAGTTAGTAGGCCTACCAGTCCCAAGCCTGGAGAGAGGGGAGAGCGACGTAATGCCATAAAGTGTTGTTCAACACGGTAAACTACTAAGTTAATATAGACTATTATAATTATACCCAGGCAGCGACAATCGCTATCTTCATATCACAAATTTAAATCACTTCTTAGAAATATATCCCTCGTTTTGAAAGTTAACTTCATGAAGCATCAAGGAGTACAGAATGCATTGCCAGAGCTATCAGTAAAACTTCGAAATATGAACAGTAGGCCTAATGGAATTGTAATCATACTAATATGCCAAAATAATTTCTGTCGACGTCAACGGCCATTGTTGCCAAAAATGCTATTGAAAACCTGGATCTATCCATCAAATCACTTCAGTTTTGTTGCTTATGTAACGATGACAACGATCTTGGCATTAATTAAACAATGGCAAATACGTGTAGTATTGCTTTCAGAAGAAGATAATACGAATTAGCGCTAGTTGTTTAGACAGACACAGACAGAACGGCGTTCCTGCACTTTTTCTCAACTACTAAAAATCTAAAAATATTTTATTTATCTTAATAATAAAAACAATAATTTAGTTATTTTAATTTAATTTCAGTGTTGTTGACTGTTCTCAGTGCTTGTTGAGACCACCTAATCCCATTCCCGTTTTTCGCGGCATTTTAGCCCTTACATAATTGTTCAGTTCCGGAACCTAGTGTTCAGTGCAGGAACCTTTTTCCAGAGGCGCGTTTACGTATAGCCGCACTAGGCGCGCGCCTGTCCCCAAATCTCAGAGTGTCCCAAACGAAGGAAAATATTTTTCAACTCTAAAACACAGCAGTTGTGAATTTTGATTCTTTTAAATATAACCTATTTTCTATTTTTTACAGCTTAGCATTCACATAAAAGTCAGTCTTGTTGTCAAGACCTTAAACCTCAAGACCAAGACCAAGACCAAGACCTTGAACCTCAAGACCAAGACCAAGACCTTGAACCTCAAGACCAAGACCAAGACCTTGAACCTCAAGACCAAGACCAAGACCTTGAACCTCAAGACCAAGACCGAGACCAAGACCCAAAAAAATCACAGTCGTATCCAGACTTCTATTCCTTACTAAAAATTATCCAGTCGGACTACCTGTTATTTTAATGAAAACATGAATTTTTTCTTTTATTCAAGCAAAACAACTCTAAATGGAGACTGCAGAGAATTCCGAATTCGTATTTACAAAAGTCCTTCATGAATGCGAAATGTTATTCCAAATCCCTGTTGAATTTTATAAAAACCCATTTGCTCAGAATTTTCTGACCAAGACGTCACCTGTGGGGCCTCATAAATATTCTGCCATGTGAAAAAACACGGCATACAAGTGCGGAAATCGCTAGCACACAAAGCAGCTTTTCAAGAACCGGATGTAAATGTACAAATTAATCATGAGTCTGTTTTGAAATCATTCCATGGTAAATAACCGGAAGTCAAAATAATTGTCCAAAACAACAGTGAAGCCTCATTCACACCGTGTAAATACTAAAGCAATAACTGTATGAATAATTATTGGATAAATTTTAAAATTCTTGCCGTTTGTTAAAATTAATGACTGTTCATATTGACAAAAGTCTAGGTCTTGGAAAACCAAGACCAAGACTTTGAACCTCAAGACCAAGACCAAGACCTTGAACCTCAAGACCAAGACCAAGACCTTGAACCTCAAAACCAAGACCAAGACCAAGACTTTTAAGAACGAACTCGAGTGCACTCGAGACCAAGACCTTGGTCTCGAGGACAACAAGACTGATAAAAGTATATATTATTGTGTTTACTAAAATTAATAAATCAAATAACTTCACATTCCTTAAAAATAGCTTCCATAACTAATCATAATTACCGTGACAGTGTCAATAACACTCACAAACACAGCATCAAGTTCAACTTTGCGGGTTTTTGCACAGCAGCACATGATAGGCTAAGCACCACTGGAGTATCAGACTCTGATCAGTCTAGCAGTTCAGAAGGGCCCCCAAAAATCTTTGCGCCCAGGGCCCCGTTTTCTGTAGACGCGCCTCTGCCTTTTTCTAGAAAAAATCGCTGTGATCGATAGTTTTGTATATCTGCGGTGTCTAAGCCTGGTTTCTTTGGTAGCGAAGGAATGGTTGCGATTTTGTAATTGCGATTATTAGCAACTTCAAACATTGGAGGCCGTTAGAACTCTGTCAGTTGCAATGGAGTGGTATCAGATAACGTCTAGCTGGATTTTGAGTCACCGCTGTGACGTTTTAATTATGGCACCTAAGGCAATGCGTCATCTAACAGAGCACGATTACAAATATCTTTGTCTTCTTATCTTTACATATCTTGTTGTGTGTCGGTGCTTGTGCGTCTATACATAAACTTAGAATGACTATATGAGAAAATGAGATGTAGGACGTGATGGGCGCCTTGCATGGCTGTCGTGTACAGTTAAATTCGACTCCTGTAATAACTTGTGATCATCCGTTCATACTGCTTGTCATCATACTGCGTTATTGTCAGTCTGAAGATATTAAACGAAGATTATTATATACTATTATCAGGCCTCCGTTGTGACGTCATACTTACAGTACCTATGGCAACGCGTCATCTAGCCGAGGACGTATTACACATAATTATATTTATCTTGTATCATGGACGCCTGTATAAGCGCAGTAGGACATACAGCTGTAGTTATAATATACATCAGTGGGTCTACTGTACGCAGCAACTATGTGCCAAGTTGATACTTTCGCAGCATTTAAGAAGCCATGAAAGGTTGACTATTAAGCATTTCTAGGAACTTTGCAATGCTTGTAACACAGATTACATGTTTTACTAACACCCTTTATTATGCCAGCAAGGCAGAAAAACAACATAAAGCAATACAGCCAGAGGCAAAAACAAGAAAGAACAGCACATATATACCTTATATAGAAATCATTAGCTGTTCAGATTGATAGGCACATATCATAAGTTGACGAAAGGCCTCTTGTTTATTCATGAAAACCATCAACATACTTTAGACAGAAATTTAAAATCCAATCTGCCGTCCATTAATTAAACTTTTAACACTTTCTCATTTCTTACAACAAAAAATATGATATGCAGAGTCGTAGCAAACATTCAATTCATTATCTTTCTTAGCTGGTTAGGTCAAAGCAGGAAGGGATGTGTCAACTGGGGCAAAGAATAACTCTCCTGAAAATGGAGATGAATTTCATCCAAATTGGAAGTATGAGTTAAAATACAATTACATGCATGGACGAATGACAGCCTCAAAGGATTGACATCAAATATCAACTGTTTATGGCCTACATGCACACTGAAATACTATAGTCAACTGAGTTAATGGGATGTTCTCCCAGTAACATCGGATCAATTCCTTAGAGCACCATTTACCAAACTGTACAAATAAGATTTAGCAGAGTTAAACTCAAGTGACATTGCACTGCAAGCATTCAGCAGCACTTGAAGACCATGTACCGAGGGACGGTACAATAATGTCATCCTCATACATAAAGCAACGATGGAAATTGTTCGTTATGTGATACCTGCATCAGAAGCCTTACATTACCAAAAATTCATTCTTAAGGAGGTTAAGCAGAACAGGAGACATGGTACTACCCTGTCTGACACCACTGCCAATATGGAACTGAAAAGACAAGCTATTTACCATTCCGTCAAACTGATACAAGAAGCTTACCATAATACCAATAAGAAATAATATCATAATTTGTCACAGGAATACCATTGCTTAGGAACTCCACTATAAAACAACTTAAAATGGTTCACGCTTTGCTTTTCTCAGGTCAAGTGTTTGTCGACATAAGCGGCTAAAACCCTAGTTACGTTATATGTATGTCATCGTGCGTAATTATGGCCAGAAACCTGTTTTGCAGTCTGATGAAAAGTCACTCTGCGCTTTTTTGCTGATGAATTTCCAGATTTTCCTGACAGTTCATTGGTTTTACTGACATTGAACTCTTTCACTAAATTCTTAACTATGCAATTAAAGAATCGTCTCGCAATCAACGACATCATATTGTGGCCACCGGTACACATGTCCTCACCACAAAACAGAGCAGCAAGTTGTCAGTGTAAGAGACATGGTCCCAGCCTCTTCCTACCATTATACAAAAGGGATTGTTGACAGAAGCTGGTTAGGAATAGTTACATCATCTCTGGTGTTGATCTTACTACTTCCCATGACACTCCAGCAATGGATGGCCATCGACAATACTCAATGTGAATAGTTCCAGTGGGTCAGAGTTGACCAAACTCCCCTTACAGTGTTCACATCTGACCTCACAATATAACCACTAACATAGAAAATGATGTTGTATCAATGGAAGATGACGAATGCTTGAAGTTCTCCACATGTCTGCATAACAGTTGTCAACTGTTTAATGTTGGGCACATCGTCTGTAACTATAATCATGTGGATGAACAGTGTCTGGTTAATGTGTTATTGTGAAGTCATCAACAACTGCTAACTGTCACCATCAGCCAGGAAAGAACCATTTGTTCTATGATAATAGCTTCATATTCCAGTTTGCTGCTCAATGTACCTCTAATAGTTGTCCGCAGTACCTAACTTCACATCCTTTAAATATTGCCAGTGAAGCTGTTAATCGTAAGATTTTCTCCTGCATTTATTTTTCTCTGTGCTTACTTCGACAAAATCACCTCCCCATAAAAAGTAGGCCTACTGAACAGAGTATCGAATATTTTGAAGCTACAAAATCCTCTCTCAGAATCACTCGAACTACATGTCGCATAAATTCTTACCTTGAACAGAAAAGGCAAGATATGAGAGCTTTAAATCCTCGATTCTTTGATGGCCTTCGTTTGCACTATCAGTTGCGGATTTGTGGAACTTATATTTGCTTTGACACCCATACACTTTACAGTTGATATTTTTTTCTTAAATCAGAGTGTTTCAATCTTTCTCCAGTCTTTAACAATGGCATTATACTTCAGCACAGGAAAACAAATAAGTCGCCAGGTGGACAAAAGCGATGGCTAGAACAATGCTCTAGAAATTCCTTATCTGATACCAGCATTTCATCACATATACCACATCCAAAAGATTTTGCCACAAACGGTTCAGCATCCTCAGATGATAAGAATTTGTTAAAATAAAGACATTCTCCATGACTAATTTTCAGAAAATGACTTGTAGTTTCATTAGGATCATGATGCATGTTTCTTGACAAATGTCCACGTGGTTCATCAATAATGCTTGCATTACCAAATGTGAAGCACTGATCAGATAGCTTAGCAGTTACATGACTTTCCATATTAAGATCCTGTGGCTGTATTCCTGCATGGCGTTTGAACTGCTTGGTTGAAGAACCACTCTTGTTATCAGGTTTCTCACACATGTGTTGCTTTTCACCTGTATGTGTTCCTCTGTGTATCTTTAGATATCCTAGTCGTGTAAATCCTTTATGACAAATGACACATATGTATGGTTTCTCTCCAGTATGGGTTCTCGTGTGTGTTTTCAGTTGACTAACTCTAGCAAATGGTTTTAGACACAACTGACATTTGTATGGTTTTTCCCGAGTATGAGTTCTCATGTGCAGGCTCAGATCACTAGCTCTAGTTAGTGATTTTTTACATAATTGACACTTGTATGGTTTCTCTCCAGTATGGGTTCTCATGTGTATTTTAAGATGACTACCTTGAGCAAATGATTTCTGACATAACTGACATTTGTATGGTTTTTCCCCAGTATGGGTTCTCCTGTGCCTTTTCAGTTGACTAACTCCAGCAAATGGTTTTAGACATAACTGACATTTGTATGGTTTTTCCCCGGTATGGGTTCTCATGTGTAGGCTCAGACCACTAGCTCTAGTTAGTGATTTTTGACATATTTGACACTTGGATGGTTTCTCTCCAGTATGGGTTCTCATGTGTGTTTTCAGATGACTACCTTGAGCAAATGATTTCTGACATAACTGACATTTGTATGGTTTTTCCCCAGTATGGGTTCTCAGGTGCAGGCTCAGATCACTACCTCTAGTAAATGATTTCCGACATAACTGACATTTGTACTGCTTATCTCTGGTATGGATCCTTGAATGAGGTGTAAGATTTTCACCTTGAGCACATGATTCCTGAAATAATTGATGTTTCTGTTGTTTTTCGCCGAAATTCGTTCTTGTGTGCATCTCAAAATCACCAGAATGCGCAAATGATTCTTTACATACGTTGGATTTGGAAGTCCTTTCTTCAGCGCGAGTTGTAGTATTCATTTTAAAGCAATAGGCTAGCTTGTGTAGATGCTTTCTGAATGGTTCATGCAAGTCCAAGTTTTACCTGTGATATCCTTCCCAGCATCAGTAGTCAGCAGTTACTGACATTTAGATGCCTTCATTTAGGTTAGTGTTTCAGATGTTTACATGATGGTTTCATGTGTAATATGTCAATGATAATTCTTTCTGGATAAATTAAGAAAGTAGTCACACAGTTAAACAACTACTTTCTGTGACTAAATACTGAAGGCACCCAATTTCTGTAGAATATCACACCATTCTGAGCACTGTTCTTCAGCAGTTATGGTAAACAATGAGGAAATAGTTGACAATAATAAAACGTGTAGGCGATATATCAACTGTAATGTACTTCTCGAACAAATCCACTTTGAAGTTCCAACAGAATGTTGTTCTTCTTCACACACTTGCAAAAAGTAAGAACAGCAATATCTAAAATTAATAGCAATTTCGGTAAACGTTCGCTTTAGCGTATTTAATTATTAGCAGGATTTCGGAAAAATGAATAGCGTATTTAATTATTTAATCCACCTTCCAGCTTCTAGTTCAGTTTAATATTACACATTTTAATCGTTCATCCATCCAGCTTCCACTTTTAGCTCATTTTCATCGCAAATCCAGCTTCTATTTCAAGTTTTACTATGAAATGTTTTCATCGCTCATCCACGGCAATGATAATTATCGGCATTAAACGATACAGTTTCATCGCAATTCCAACTCCTAGTTTCCGTTTATTATGTAATATTTTCATCATTTATCCAGCCTCTAGTTTCAATACTATTTTCATCAATCATCCAACTTCTATTTTGAGTGATATTTTCATCAGTCATCACAATTGCTGACAACTATCCACTATAAGAGTGTAGCCTACGTATAATGAACGCACGTAACGTGGAGGATTACCTTCTTTGCACATCCAGCTTCTCGTTTGATCTCCATTTTCATCGCTAATCCAGCTTCTAGTTTGACTTATATTATCATCGCTAATCCAGCTTCCACTTTGATTTCTATATATTTTCATCGCAATTCCAACAACTTCTAGTTTGACTTTTATTATGTAACATTTTAATCGATCATCCGGCTTCTAGTTTCACTTATATTTTCGTCAATCATCCAACTTCGGTAATCCTGGGTTTTAGCGTCGGAAACTATTTACATTGCATGAGCGATGAAAACATTTCACAGTTAAACTCAAACAAGAAGTTGGAAGATTGATGAAAATATCAATGAAACTAGAAGCCGGATGAGCGATGAAAATATTACATAATAAAAGTCAAATTATAAGTTGGAATTACGACGAAAATAATCGTTTTAGTGCCGATATTATTCCCGTGTATGAGCGATGAAAACATTTCATAGTAAAATTCGAACTAGAAGTTGGAAGATTGATGAAAATGTTCACGAAACTAGAAGCTGGATAATCGATTAAAATATAACTGAAACTAGAAGTTGGATGAACGATGATTATTTATTGTATTATTGTATTAGAACTTTTCAATGAAATAATTTCCGACGCTAAAACCCAGGATTACCCCAACTTCTTGTTTAAGTTTAGCTGTGAACGTTTTCATCGCTCATGCAATGTAAATAATTTCGGACGCTAAAACCCAGGATTACCTATTTTTCTATGTTGTGCGGCGGAATTTTCCGCCGCAGAAGATTTATCCAAAACAGAAATAAACATAAAGCTCGGACTAATATATTAGCAGCACTCTAATTGATCAAGCCTTGCACTTAAAATGTGCTAAGGTACTATTAGACAAATAATATAAACAAAAGTGACAAACTCTTACCAGTTTTAGCATCAGAAATGGAATATCCCCGCAATTCGTTTCCTATATTTCATTAGTATAAAATGGCGAACGATGAAAGGGTTTGACTCGTGTGAAATTGAACCCGAAATTTGAACTATTTACTGACATCTAGCGAATATTTTTGCGCATAATACAAACAAATATCTTTGCGCATAATAGAAACAACGTAGTGTCCACACTACTGTTAAGCAACATAGCATCAAAGTCTGTGGCCCGATATTCTGGAATTCATTGCCTATTGAAGTTACTGGTTTACCTACTATGCGTCAATTTAAACAAAAACTGAAACTCTATATCTTGGATGCACTCAAATGACTGCATTAGGCCTAGGCCTATGTGTTTATTTGCACAGGCACTGTTGATTTTTTTTCCCATCTCTTTTTAACTAATGAAAATTGATCTGTATACCTTAGTTGGAATCCATGTGTACTGATAGTTAAGTTCTTTAGTTAAGAGTTCTATCATTGTTTCTTTTACCTGCTGATCATATAAATTGATCGATGTTACCGTTAAAAGTATTGATTGTGCTGCCATTTACTTGTATTACGATAAATGTTAACTAGGTGGCCCTGCTAAGCGGGATCAAGATCCCTTTTGGTCTCCTCTTGTTGCCAAAGTTCAAACTTTTATGTTGTATTTTCCTGTACTTCAAAAGGCTTCAATAAAAGGATTGATTGATTGATTGATTGATTGATTGATAACCACTAATTTTTTTCTTTCTCTTTTGCAGTTCCTTGAGCGATCCCATGGGTAGGAAGTGTTAGCAACATCATTTTCTTGGCCTCGGCATATGAGGGCGGGTGGCAAGTCCTCTCCCTCGCCGTCTCAATTTCCCACCCACAGTGTACGGTCAGTGTACTCATAATAGCTGAGTTAACCACTGATATACGTATAACTATTTCTGAAATTGTATCTTGTGGCATCTGATTTTAATAGCGAAATATGAATGCAAAGTTTTAAAGCGAATTCATCCAGAAATGTTTTTGATATTTCAACTGTAGGCCTACCTGTGCACTCTGCAAAAATCAGCTACAGAATGAGTACGCCGACCTACAATGTTTGTGGGCAGATCAGACGGCGAGAAAGAAGACTGACCACCTTCCTCATATGCCGAGGCTAAGAAAATGAAGTCGCTAGCACTAAACGAAGGCTGCTAACTTCATGGACTGTCCTTCCTATGTTTCTTTTTCCTAGGGTTAGGACAGAAGAAATTAGTTAGCATACAAACCGATGCATAGTTCTTCAGTCAGCATCGACCCACCAACCGAACCCTCTCCCTCACCGGCCTCATAAGAAAGTCACCAGCGGACTGAACCAGTAGAATCCTGTGGCAACAGGTTGGGCGCTGCTCTGAAGCGGGCTCTTTCGAGCTATAGGCTGGACGATGTGTAGACCTGGGATCTTACATAAAGAAGAGCACCGATAATAAGAGATATCTATCATATAGGAAATATATTCAGAAACATTGAGAAACGGAGAATAAGACGAAGAAGTGATCGGGATTGACAGTAGGAGGTGGAGTAGGAGGAAGAGGAGGAGGAGGTGGACGAGGAGGAGGACGAGGAAGAGGAGGAGGAAGCAGAGGAGGAGGACGAGGAAGAGGAGGAGGAGGAGGAGGAGGAGGAGAAGGAGAACAAGAAGAACAAGAAGTAGAAGAACAAGAAGTCGAAGAGGAAGAAAAAGAAGAAGAAAGGAGGAAATAGGAGAAGAAAGAGAGATAGAGAGAGATTCATATATACGATTAATTTAATAGCATTTACTGTAGTTTGCTTTAATTAAGACTTCAAAGCCTCACTTCGGTTCAGGATTCGTCTCTTGAAAGGAGCGGACAATCGTGACACCATGGCTACGTCTAGATTTAGTAAACCACTGAATAATGTACCAGCCACTACTACTACTGCTACTACTACTATTACAACTATTATTACTATTATTATCACTAGGGCCTACATCTACGTATGCATGTATGTGTTTATGTGTGGACATTCATAAAACGCATTTCTGGAACCCCTCAAAATGCCTGTTTCTCACCACCACCACCACTACCACCACCACTACCACCACCACTACAGCTACTGCTATACTACTACTACTACTACTACTACTACTACTACTACTACTACTACTACTACTACTACTACTACACTCAGTGGCGTAGCAATGTGTTGTGCAGGTTGTGCAATGCACAAGGGCCCTGGCGGTCGGAAGGGCCCCTGACAGCGAGTAGAGTCATTTTTAGCCTTAAAGTATAGCAAGTTAGCAACAACCTAAACAGTACTACACACTCAAATGACTCGACTCAATAGTTTCATTGGCTGAATCTGAACCTAGAATGTCCAAATGCATGATTTAGTATAAAAACGGTGTTCCATAACAAATTCTTTACTCTATGCAGTCTTTGGACAGAAGTAGTTTTACTGACGTATAAATACATTGATGTCATGACCGACGGCGACATGTCTAAAATTTATAGAGTTTTTGTTGATATTTTCTACTACGCAGTATGCAATATTATTACTGTGTAGCACTTTGTGTAATTTAAATTGACAAGAGCATAATTGCTTACAGTAACCTACTAATACTTGAAGCAAAAGATTGTATAATTTAAATCACCGCACTCTCTCAGGCTGTTTTTAAATTATTTATGTCTAGTTCAATTTTTTATGCTATCGTGAAGAAATGAAAAATGTCTTATAAAAAATAAATTAAAGAAAATAATTTAAATTTAATTATTCAATTATTATTTAATTGGGGTGCGATTTAATATATCTGCATATTTCTCACGGTGCGAAATATGTAAATATTGCAAAAGCGCCAAGCGTTTTTTGCACAGCGTTTTTTAGGGGTTTCAAATCGAAGGGGTTTCAAGCAGTAGGATATTTCGGGCCCTGTGCAGAATATACTGACATACTGAACGGGTCCCCATTACACGTCAAACTGTTTTTCATTGCTAATCATTTTATTTTAGCAGATTGTTAACAAGTAAAAAAGTGAAATTTAACTATTCACTTGAATTCTGGGACATAGAGGAAGTTGACTTTTATTTTATTGACAAATGAGAAGATTTAATCGAAGCCGTATACTACTAATAGTGTGTCTTCGATCATATTTGGGTGAACAAATAAAAAGTATTGTACGTCATGAGTAACCTAACTGCTCATACAAGCGAATATTCTCCGTCGCATCGTATCGCACCTGAAACTTGTTCATGTTAATTTTCTGTGACACGGTTTGCACGCCCCTAAGGTCGGCACTGGGTTCAAGGGGCCCACCATCGAACCTCTGCACAGGGGCCCCTAAAAACCTTTCTACGCCACTGCTACCACTACTACTACTACTACTACTACTACTACTACTACTACTACTACTACTACTACTACTACTACTACTACTACTACTACTACTACTACTACTACTACTACTACTACTACTACTACTACTACTACTACTACTACTACTACTACCACTACTACTACTAATACTAGTAGCCACTATTGCTGCCACTACTACTATAACTACTGCCACTACTACAATTACTACTACTAGTTCTCTAACAACTACTATTACTCATGCCAGTACTACTCCACTATTTCCACTAGTATCACACAGATTACTTATTCGTTCTAACCCAAATATGGGACTATCTGTCGTTAATTCTACGCTTGTATTTCAAAGTGAGGGGTTTTGTAAAAGCACCCACTACAGAGGCACCCGGTACACAAGTTTCAACACAAAAGGCTTCAAAAGGTGGTTCATCAGAAGATAAATCGTCTCATAAATCCTCTGAGGGAAGCAATTCGTTTCATTTTTATTTAATAAATGTTTTACGACCTATACATAGATTATACTAAATATTGATTTCCAATGCTGCTTCATACCTTTTATGACTAGACCAACATGCTAAGAATTGAAAATGCACGAAGATCGTTTGTATTCCCGTGCATATTTTTAAAACAGGCGGACTCGCGCGAATGCCAAAAATACAGTTCCGGTGTCAAGTATAGGCGATATAGGCGGATGCCTAGAGCGTCATTTTTCAAGGGGCGGAAAATTCTGGCAAAGTAGGGGAGACTGGGGATGAAAGTAACAAATTTCGAATTTCACAAGTTTTGGGGAATTTACAACAAGAAAAACTGTAATCTTTTTGCATCAAACTATGGCCTAACATGTTGGCTATAGAATGGAAAAGTATTAAATGCTTCGTACAACAAATATAGCCTAGACTATCAAAATAGTGAGCGTCGTCGGGTGTTACAACTTACCCCAGTGTCGGGGTAAGTTGTAACATGAGCAGGGGCATGTTGTAACAATATTGGGGTCTCAGGGCTGGAGTTTATGGGAGGTATGCTCTGGAAAGGATAGCATAACTATACCATTTTTTGTAGCATAGTCGATAGCATCGATAGAGATATTTCACCAGTGATTGTCCAAAAGCAGTAGCACAGGTCTTTCGTTTGAGGCTTTACAGTAATATTTCACAAGGTGAAAATCATAAACTGACAAAACTCTCCTTCATCTAACCTGACTTACTCGCTGCACCAGCACACCCGACTGGTCTATCTCTAATGAAATGGTCATAAAAATTAGCTCTAAGAAAGATGATTAGATGATGTGTTGCGTTTCCAATGGCATTCACTGACAGTGCAACAGTAACTAGCGTACCGGGTTCGCCTGAAGTTATCGCACCAATTTGCTTCAACCCCCTTTCTGCTACAACATTTAAAGGCTTCAGTACCGTGTTAACTCCTGTTTCGTCCATATTCCAAATGTCATTGCTATCGAATTTAAAATGATCTACAACTTATGTTAATTTGTCGTAAAATTATGCAACAACATTTTTGTTGCAACCAATCGCTCTGGAGATGCTTGTGGCTTCTGGAGTGTGGACAGAAATTGTAGGATTTCTTTTCAGAAAGCCAGAGAACCTATAGGCACCAGCCATTTCACACTTCCGCCAGTTTTCTGGAAAGCTCTTATTGTATGTCACAGTACACTGAAATGCTGGTTTTCTCACTTCTCTGGGTGAAAGACCAAAGTAAATGGATGAAGTATTTTTTATATATTTTTCATTCAGTCTACCTTCTTCGACATCTGAAAAGATACGTCTGTTTCTTCCATATTCAACGCTCTGTGCATAATTGACATTGCCGCCATTTTGTGACTTTTTTTTAATAATTCGGTACAGAGTGACATGACAGATTTGCAATTCCTTTACAACAGAGCGACATGATCCATTTCCATTTGCCCCTTCATGCACTGTTTCCAGAGGGTCATACCTTTTTGTACTTTTACGCTTGTAATTCCTCGTTTTTAAGAGAAGACTCTGCCATGTAATATTAAATAAAATTATTCATTCATTAACCTACAGTCATGCTAATAGGGCCTATACTATTACCAGTTAAACATACATTTGGGTTTGCTGTAGCATACATAGGGGGCAGGTTGTAACATGTTACAACTGACCCCAGTTGATTTGGTACAACCAACCCCGCTACTACATGACTCTAGTTTTTATTTTATATCTTTGGGAAGCATTAACTTACGGTAATACCGCTCACACAGACGCTGCTTGAATGACAACTCATCTAATCACGGCAATCCTTAAAAATGTAAAACGTGAATACAGTGAGCCATGAGAAAAATAAGAAAAAAGGCAGAAACTCACTTTCATGCACGAAAATTTTGTTTTCTTTATAGAAAGTTTATTTCTTTGAATCCTGCGCAGAAATTTTGTTGACCTTAATTTTTCTAGTTGATCTACATTTGGATCAATACGAGCTGGTTCTCTGCTCTCCAGTAACGGCGCTGCGATGCTTGTTACATTCAACCCGTGTTACTTTCATCCCCAGTCTCCCCTACTTATAATAAATTTTAAATATTAATAACACATTTTAATCATTCTGATTTATACTTCAAAATGAATAGAACAGTTTTTTCTCTTAGAACATAGACAACGATTTAAAATAAATGATTGATCAGCATTTTTGAGTAAGAGACGTCATTTATATCCTTGCCTGTTGCGCAAAAATGTCAAAGACCGCTATTGCAAAAAATGTCTGTTTTGATAGATTTCTCTGGTTGTAAAAACACAATTAGCATGATGGTCTAAAGTTATTTGCCCTTTTAATTGGTTTGTCTATCTGAAGAAAGTCATGCGTTGTCTGAATTTGGCGCCAGATGTTTCAATCGTTTGGACTTTTTCCCCAAAGGATGGACGTCATCAGCAGCAATAAATAGCCAGCACTGTCGCTGGTATGTCCACTGATGCTTCGGAGTTTGCCAGAAGAAATACTGACGACAAGGAGACGCTTTCCGAGACAAGAAAGTTACTAAGACGAGACGATGAATCGAAAGCTACTGTTGCTGCTCTCTGTGTTGGCGGTGTTTGGAGGTTCGACATAATTCTAATTTTACGATTAAATCATGCTAGTAAATTATGCTAGAAAAAACTAACCAGACACGATTTAAAACTTATTCTTGTAACTGTGTTAATTACCCAAGACTGAATGGTTCAAATATCTGTGTGTATATATATATATATATATATATATATATATATATATATATATATATATATATATTCACGAATGCAACTAGTGTACTCCTGCTACGGTTTTGATCTTTTATTGCTACTGCCACGTACGTACGATATAAGGATTTGTAATAAACTCTTGAATAAGGTGTCCTGCGCTTTGCTTCAGAGTAGCGCTTTTGAAATTCTGAGTTTACGATTACGATCGAATCAATGGAAACTAACATGTCTGTATAAGTTCAATGCAACATCTGACGATATTGCCTTCACATGAACTGGAGCCTTGGCATTTATTTATTTACGTAACTTATATAGCGCAACTTCATATACATAGGCGCTCTCTGCGCTGGCCTACTTGATGTTAAATGTCATTGAAGAAGAAGAGCAGTCCCTTGAGCCAGTCTTCAGACGGCAAACATGGGTATAAAGTGTTAGCAACTTCATTTCCTTAGACACAGCCTAATGAGGGCCGATAGTCCCTTTCCTCGCCGTCTCATCATCCCACCAACAACTTAGGATCAGGGCACTCATCAGAAGTCTCGAACTAAATTTTCGTCCTGACGGGGATTCGAACCCCCGACCTCTCGATTGACACTCGAGCACACCAGTCACTACATCAAAGAGCACTATCGAGTCGTTAAGAACATAAATATGATCAGGAGGCAAAACATTGTGCAGAAATTTAGAAGTTAGTCACCCAGTGGCAGGCCCACGCACACCCGTGGAGCTCAACTATGGACCATCCAAATTTGACATAACGGCCTACTTATGAGCACGAGTCATAATACTGCGCATCTTACATATGTAGAGTATCCGATGCAATGCCACACTATCCTGTAGAGTGTAGGCAGTCCAGCCTGTTTGAAGGTAAAAATGTAGCTATGGAAATCCTCCTCCACGATTCTAGTCCAAGTAGTCCTAGGTCGACCATGTTGTCTTCTCCAGTCCCTAGAGTGCTTGTTCGTGGCAACCCACAGGGCTCTTCGGTGGTCTTCGTATACTGGAGCGCGGACAACGTGTCCGACGAAGCCTAGTCTGTACGTCTTCAGACGGTGGCATCGCCCTTCGCCATCGTTGTTCTGCTGATCATGATTATTGTTCAAATGGTGAATTGTTTATTACACACAACAAAAGCATTACAGTTGCGGTCAGAAGCCAAGAAAAGCTATTAGCTTATACGTACCGTGGAGTCTCTTTCTTGATAAGTACTCAAACATGTGTTTGTTACTTAATTAGTACTTAAATGACAGTAAAATAAAATTCGACTGCTAATAATAATGATAATAATAACAACACAACAGAAATTATAATACCAATACTACAAACGACAACAACAACAATAATAGTAGCAATAATAGTAATTATTATAGCAATTATAAAAGTAATAATAATAATCAGGTAAATAATGCTAGCTACTAAATGCAGAGCGTGAAGTAGTCCGAGGTAGAGATCCGAAAATCATCCTCAGGCACAGCGTATCAAAAGTGTCGTGGTACATTTAGCCTACTTGTTTAGGGCCTCTGTGATGGCCCACGTCTCAACCTGTAATTGTAATTGTATTATTATTATTATCATTATTACAGAAGTCCCTTCAAGGTAATCTACTCAGGAGCGCTCCCAGTCCAACCCCAGTCAAACAATTCAGTTTTAAGGCAAGAGTAGCACAGAGCAGAGCAATCAATCGGGGTCAGGCGCAGCGCTACTGGGAGCCCATTCCAGGTCGCTGGGCCAGAGACAGAGAAGGCACGGTGTTGCCAGATAGCAGTCCGTGCGCGTGGGACAAGGAGCTCAGCCTGTGCTGCGGAGCGAAGTGAACCACGACGCTGGACAGCCACAGTGGAGCAGCAAAATTCCCGGAGGTAAGGGGAAGCCAAGCCCTCAAGGCACCGCCGAACTAAAGCAGAGACCCGATAAGCAATGCGCTGCGGGTAGGGGAGCCAGTGGAGCACCTCCCGCATATACTCCGAGACCCGGCCAAATTTAGGGATGCCACCCACCAGCCGGGCAGCCGTGCGTAGGACCCGATTGAGGCATTTCAATCGGCAGGTTGGAAGTCCATCATATAATTGTAATTATATGATGGACTTGGAAGTCCATCATATAATTGTAATTATATGATGGACTTGGAAGTCCATCATATAATTGTAATTATAACTTCCGTTGCCCAAATGTCTGACGTACAAGGCATCAAACGATGGCGCACCAGAACCAAAGCCGTAATCGGGTCAGAACCCAGAAGAACATAAGAGAGCAAGACCAAAGCTCGAGGGTACGCGTACCCTAAAATAGAATACGTTAAAATACGTACGTACCTTTCAAAAAATACAATACGCGTATGGTACGTATCATACACGAGAATTGTATTTATAGTTTACTCGGCGACCCATAACCTACGTATTATCTGACGTCAACAGTATGCGTCATTGAAACCGGTACTTCCGGTAGCGTAGCAGTAAATTTAATTCGATAAATTCTTCGGTTATAATTAATTTAATGCAAATTGTGCTTTCATTCTGAGGAGAGCTAAGTACACGTCACTGGTTTGCAAATTTCTGTAACTCGAAAGTTGTAGTATATCTTTATACGCATCAGTCAGCGATTCAGCGATGCCCAGAGAACGTGGGAAGGAATGGACGCACGTGAAAGTGTTGAAAAATGCGAAAAACAATTATTTGATTGAACGTATTTTTGTATTGTTTACGTACCCTAAAATAGGGTACGTTAAAAAACGTACGTACCTTTCAAAAAATAGAATACGTATGGTACGTACCCTCGAGCTTTGAGCAAGACTATGCAAAAGTACTGGCATCATGAGCAGTCTATAGAGCCATAGCCTAGCTTAATGCTCAGCCTAGCTGTAGAACGACAGATGTTTTATATGCTGGGAGATCAAGCAGTATCTGGCGATGGCAATTAAGTGTTTGATCTCCTTTGCGCATGAATAATAATAATAATTAAGATGGTGATTATGATTAGAATTATTATTCATATTTTTATAATAATATTTGTTGTCGCTATTATTGTACAGGTACGTGTGAAGGTTTTAGAGGTGGTTGGTCAGAACCACTTCCCCAAGAAACAACTCTCCCAGAAGCACCTCCCACAGAAGCACCTACCACAGAAGGACATCCCACAGCAGCACCTCCCACAGAAGCACCTCCAACAGAAGCACCTACCACAGAAGGATATCCCACAACAGCACCTCCCACATCAGCACCTATCACAGAAGCACCTGTCACAGAAGCACCTGTCACAGAAGCACCAACTACCGAGGCACCCGCTACACAAGCTCCAACGCCAAAAGCTCCAGAAGATGGTTCATCAAAGTCAGTGGGCCCCAAAATATGTCCTCCAGGTCAACGGTTCGACCCAAATGGAAAATTCATATTATCATGTCTTCCAGGTCAGTTGCATGACTACAAAAGAAAAGGAGAATCGAAGCCATCTAAGAACCATTAAGGCAAGGACCAAAATAAGAATTCTTCCAGGTTAACGAGCAACCTGTGTTTCATCACAGCGAACATAACTTCAGAAGATTTTATTCGAAAACTCGCCTGTTTCAAGTTTCTTAGCAACAAATTGAAAACGCAAGATGACATATGTATTTATGGATTTCACAATATTCCTATTCTGCTAGTTACGAATTGAAATTGTAAAGAAAATATATTCTAAATTTATTTATTTATTAACTGATCTATTTATTAGTCTGTAAAACACTTAATGTCTGGAAACGACTCTTTCAACACAAATTCATATACAGTATAGCTTGCCAATAAAAGTTGCAACGAAATGTTTGGCATTTTAAATCATCTATTAACTGATTTATTTATTAACCTGTAAAGTACAGAATATCTAAAGACGACACTTTATTCTTCCTGTCGACAATGGAAATCGTTCAGCATCTGAAACTTCCAAGTTTCTTTTGCGTCTCGACGGTTTATAAAAGCCCTTCAAAGCTGCTTCTCCATATTATTATTGTTTCTATTCTCACCGTTGCGTCCGGGTTCAATCCTAATCCAATCTACTCTGATCAAATTCCGTAACTTCAATAACCCCATTCTAGTAACATCCACCATAAACATGTTTCTTTTTCTCCTCCGTCAAGTGTTCACCGACGATGAGGCTCCAACAAAACTTCTCCATTTCGGTCGGTCTCTTGCGAGTTCTATTGCCTTTTTAAACTCCCATCCTCTGTCTTCTATGTCCTCCAGTACATTATCTATCCACTTCTTCTTCGGTCGTCCCCTGCTCCTCGTTCCCTCCACTTCTCCGTGCAGCGCCTTTGCCGGCATTCTTCCGCTCTCCATTCTGATCACATGTCCATACCATGTTAGTCTTCTTTTCTTTATTCTTTCCACTACCGTTTTCTTCTGTCCCAGTTCTTCTCGTGTCACTTCGTTCCGTATCTTTTCTCTCCGTGATCTATTCAGTAGTCCTCGTAGCCAACCCATCTCCGCCACCAGCAGTCTTCTCTCATCCTCCCTTTTCACGCACCAAGACTCTGCTCCATACATAAGGACTGGTATTACCAGTGTTTCATATAGCTTGGTTTTTGTTCTTATTGAGATGTTGCTTGATCTCCATAGTTTCCTCAGCTTCCCAAACATTGCTGATGCTAGCCCAATTCTTTTCCTTATGTCCCTTGTCGATTCTGCATCTTCCGTAATTACACCCCCAAGGTACACAAATTCCGCCACCTGTTCCAACTCCTCTCCTTCCAAGGTGATGGTTATCTTCTTTTTTTCCTTGCCAATTGTCATTGTTTTGGTCTTCTCTCCGTTGATCCTAAGCCCGAATCTTTTGCTACTTTCGTGTACCCTGGTCGTTAGTTCCTGTAGTTGGCTTTCGCTTTCCGCCATCAGGTCTATATCGTCTGCAAATCTTAGGTTGTTGACTATTTCTCCATTTATTCTCACCCCTATTTCTGTATCTGCCAGCGCTATGTCCATCATTGCCTCCAATATCAGGTTGAATAGGTATGGGGATAGACCGCAGCCTTGTCTTACTCCAACATGTACTCTGAACCATTCCGTTAGCTCCCCGTCTACTCTCACTGCGCTTATCGTTTTACTGTACAGGTCCTCCAGTAGTTCCACTAGCTCTTCTGGTACTCCGTAGTTCCTCATCACTCTCCACAGCCCCTGCTGCCAGACACTGTCAAAAGCTTGTCTGAAATCTATGAAGTTGTTATATATCACCTTGTTCTTTTCATAGTATTTCTCCGACAGTTGCCTAATTGTGAATATTTGGTCCACTGTTCCCCTTCCTCTTCTGAATCCCGCTTGTTCCTCCCCCACTATTTCCTCCACATACCTCCGTAGTCGTTGTTGCAGGACTCTGGTGTACACTTTCCCAGGCACGCTTAGGAGGCTGATTCCTCTGTAGTTGCTGCAGATAGTCTTGTCCTTTTTCTTGTGTATGGGGACTATGATCGCCTTTCCCCAGTCCTCCGGGCATTTCTTTCCTTGGTATATCCTGTTGCACAGGGTGTGCATCATCTCCACTGAGCACTCCTCTCCTTCCCTGATCATTTCTGCTGTGATGTTATCCTCCCCTGGTGCTTTCCTCTTTTTTTGGTTTTTTATCGCTTCTTCTATTTCTCCTCTGAGTATGTGACCCAGTCTATCCTGGTTGTTATTCTGTGACATTTCCTCCAGGACCGTGATGTCCGTTGGATTCTCTTCGTTGTACAGTTCCTCGAAGTGTTCTCTCCATCTTCCTCTGATCTCGTCCTTGTTCTCTATCTTTTCGCCCTCTTTGTTCCTTATTTCTGACGATTCGCTGCTCACCGTGCCACATATTTCCTCCGCCATTCTGAACAATCCTCTGGTGTCTTGTCTCTCCGCGCTATGCTCCGCCTCTGTGCATTTTTCCTCTATCCATTGTTCTTTACATTGCTTTGCCTTCTTTTTGATTTCTCTAGTTATTTTGTTGTATCTTTTCCTGTTTCCTTCGTTGTCCATTTTGGTCCTCCTTAGATCTTTCCTTTGGTCACTTAGCCTAAGCACTTCTTGTGTCATCCACGGTTTCCTCTTTCTTGTTTCTCTGTATCCCAACACTTGTCTTGCCGTCTCGTTGTAGATTTCTCTGATCTCCTTCCAAGTCCCCTCCACCGAGGTTTCAGCTCCCTCCTCCTTTTCCATGGCCTTCTTCCATTTCCTTTTTAGTTCCTCCTTGTACCTTTGTTTCATATCTGTCTCCTCCAGTTTTTCCACGTCATATCTTCTTATCTTTCCCTGTCTTCTTGCTGTTTTTAGCTTTATTCGTATGCCTTCCATTACTAGTTTGTGGTCTGACGCCACGTCCGGTCCCGAGTATGCTCTGCAGGTTGTTACACTGCTCCTCCATCTGTTGTTAACTATGATGTAGTGGATTCTGTTCTTGGTTCTGCCGTCTGGCGACTCCCACGTCCATTTCCTGCTGTCCTTCTTCTGATAGAATGCAGAGTTCATAACTCTTAAGTTGTTATTCGTGCAGAAGTTTAGCAGTCTTTCGCCTCTCTCGTTTTCCTCCCCATATCCGAATTTTCCCAGTGCTCCCTTCCATGTTTCCCAGTCTCTCCCCACCTTTGCGTTGAAGTCACCCATTATGATCAGAATCTCCTGGCTCGGTATGTCCTGTATCATTTCTTGTAGGTTCTCGTAGAAGTCTTCTATCTCTTCCTCTGTTGAGGCCGCTGTTGGTGCATACACTTGGATGATCGTCGTCTTTCCCATCGCCGTTCTGAATCTTGCTTTGATGAGTCGTGACCCCCTTGTTGCATAGCCTATCAGGGCTCTAGTTGCTTTCTTATCCATTAGGGTGTGTCAATTTGAGGGGTCAAATGATGTTTTTTCGAACTTCACAAACGACTAGTGATAAATTTGTGCCGTTTTGCATGCTGAATCCAAATCTAGCTTCAGAAATAGCTTTCAAGAAGCCCTAGCTACTTCAATTTACAGTTAAAATTATCTATAATTACATACTTTTGATTTGAACGTACAATGAAACTGAACAAAATCTGTAGCCACACAGTGTCGTAGCAAATGTCATTTGTGAGGTAAAATTAAAGGAATTGCATAAAATCAACCAAAGACATCATGTCCTATTTTGGTCCATGAGCTCTCTGCTGACCATTTGACCTTTGATGTAGTGGTTGCTACTCTCATGACTGTACAAAAGAGCAGCAGCCTCAGTTCTAATTTTCACACACATTTCCACAGACTGGGTATGTGATGGCCAGTCGGGAACCACCATTGGGTTCCAACAAAAGCCTTGAGATCTGACTTTGGTAGTAAGCAATAGTAGGGGGCTCTGAGACTCCAGAGCTCCAGTCAATCAGTCGCGAGAGTGTAGTCGCCTCAGGGTTTATGGATGGTGTTTTCCTGGGTCTCAACCTGCTGTCTCAAAGCTGCGTCATCACATCTCCATCACCTCTGATCTTCAGTATCTTCTCCATTGCATCTCTTCTCTCCTGTTCCTTCTCACTGCGCAACATTGCTTGCAGCACAAACTCGCTAAAACCATACCAAGCAGTCCTCTTCACTGTCAGCTTGACAATCGTCTTCACCTCTTCATTCTGTTCTTTGAGCCCTTGTAGCTGGAAAAGGAGACACCTGGGTTTCCAGTTGCTATTTATCTTTATATTGAAACAGTTCACAATATGCACCCAACACAGAGCTCCACAATCATCCTCAAATTGTTCAGATTCTTTCCTTTTAGATTATACTTTGAGATCCAAATTCTCATGAACATCAAAGCTGTTGTGAGCCACCTGCTTTGGGACACAGGTCGTATCTCCAACAGAGCCAGATCCCTTGGCAAAACTCCTAAATGCAGTGACAATCCTGTAGCCATAGCTTTGATCTCCTCAGGGTTGATGGATGCATAGCTTTGATCTGTGCTTAAATCTTTCATCACTTCATCGCTGAGCTGAAGGAGAGGAGGACCAACACTGACTTTTGCACAATCAGGATTTATGCCTAGCTCAGTTACAGAATCCAAAATTTGTCCTAAGGGAGCAGACCACTTGTTGTTGCTTAATGTATTGCCATCTAAAACAGCCACTAGGTGCCTCAGTGGCAGTTCTCCTGCGTGCAGATTACAAACAATCCACACGAGCTTCTTTTGCAGCTTCTCCTTGACATAATGCATTACTCCTACCTCCAACCAGTGTTTACGTTCCAGGAACCACCTCCAATGGCTTGAAACATGGATATATTTTGCCTTTTTTGCTTTCAACATCACATTGGTTTCATCACGGCGCCCATCAAAGAAAATGCAACTGATGCCATTCTGTTGAAGTTTCCTCATGACTCTCTCCTGAGCTCTCCTCGCCTTGTTGTGATCAATCACCAAAGTAGTGTCGAACTGAGTAAAGAGCCCTGCATCAGTTCAGGCAGCAGTAGCAATCTCCGCAGTCTCCCTCAGCCCAGTGCGGTGTCTTAGACTGGTCCCGGGCTATGTTGGTTATGTCGACAGTATTGTATAGCCCTCTTCGTAGTTTTCACAGAATCAGCAGAAGACACACCTTCAGGAGGTAAGGAGTTTTGTCTTTATCACTATAAGTTATTCACTTATTCTTCCATGATATCCTCGTACTCTTCAAACTTTGTCTGCTCCACTTCAAGCATAGATGTGTCCGTCATCTCTTTCTATTCTGTGGTTCGTTTTTCACTCTTCTTTCTCCATTTTTCTCATCATCCTTCCTTTTTGCCTGCCTTTCCTTCTGTGACACTTGTCTTCTAGTCTCGTGGAGGTCAACTGGTCCTATCTGCTATCTGATGAGGCCCAATGAATACACATATTATGCTAAAAAGTGGCTACATTAAAACATGCGTTAATATAATTATATTGCACACAGTGTAAGATAAATTGATAATTCAGGAGTAAACGACATTAATATACTATATACAATATTATACAATTTACATTGCACAATCATATCAGACTTATCAGAGCATTTATAAAAATAATTCAGCAAGCCCCATATGAAAGCAGTTATTTAGTGTTTTCCACTATAAATTCGACGGTAAATTGAAGTAGCTAAATCCAATTTAAAACAAAATTTGTACCCATATGTTGGTTTCTCACATGAAACTGCACAATTTTATCCCTAGTACCTTTTTAAATATTGACCTTCCAAAAATTGACACACCCTATTATCCATGATCAGCGCTACTCCTTCTTGGTGTTTCCCATCTTCTCTTCCTGTGTATATGATCTTATAGTCACCCTTGTTCATCTCTCCTGTCCCTGTCCATCTCGTCTCTGCTATTCCCATGACGCTCCATCTCAGCTCTCTAACCTGGTGTAGTAGTATGTCCAGCTGTCCAACTGCATACAGCGTTCTCACATTCCATGTTCCCACGAACATGGTTTCTTTACCGTTGAAGATCTGATCTTTTAGATCTCCTTTTGTCTTCTGGGTTCCAGGATTTCTCGGGATGACGACCTGAACGGCCCGGTTCCCTCCTCCGTTCCTGCCGGACGCGGTGTTCCTCTGTATTTTCAGGGGAGCCCCGTTAACGTCGTTATCTGCATTCTTTAATTTCGTGTTCATTTTGTTAGGAGTTTCTTGGTCTCTTGCCAGGCGGTGACCAGTCCTCTCCTGGTAGGGTAAGGAGATCGTTGGGCCATTTTGGCCTCTTCCGGTCTGAGGTGTCCTTCCAACACCTGCCTCCTGCGTTGGCCAGCTGTTTCGGGGTTCCTGGTGAGCCTTTCCACCTCGCGAGACGCCCAAGGTGGTTCTTCGACCAAGGTCTTCGACCAAGGTCTTCACCACTGATGGCATAGCCCCACCAGGCTATCCCTTACTTGGCTGTTCACCCTCTCACCGCGGTGAGGTGCAGGTAGGGCTTTGTAAACATGTATTCATGTATAATTATTTTTATGCATGTTTAGACATGTATTTATGAATTAATGTATGCATGTTTGATCAAGGCATCAAGCTGACATCAACGCAACTTGCTACGCAGAAATAATTAGTAATGCAAATAACTAGAAATCTAGGGTTAGATTATTGGTGAATGTATATTTAAAATAAGGTTTGATACTTGTTATTAGTGGAGAGTCAGCTTATAGTTTATTGAGAGGTTATTCGGTCAGGATAAATTTCTAAGTAGTACTCGAGAGATAAAATTTCGATCTAGTGATTGGGCCATTTAACGACACTGTGTCCTAGCTAAAATGGTTGGCAGCGCCCTCCTAGTTTATCCCGGCTTGGGACTGGCACTACCAAAGTACGGGAAATGACGGAGTTTCGAGTTTTGTACAAACATAATTATAGCGTTGGATAAAAGGAGAGAGATCATCTAATTGTGCCTAAGCATAGCACACACATAAAAACACAAAACCACAAGTGTATGCATGACATTGTATGTATTATGATCAACATTGATTGTAAAGTCATCTTGTGGCTCTCAACGACACTAATGTTGACTTTCCTTTAACGAAAGAAACGAAAAAATGTCGTACAGCTGGTTCTTGAGTAGTGATAGCTTTTAACGACACTGTGTGATAACAAAGACCATTAGCGTCGCCCTCCTCCTTCATCCAGGCTTGGGACTGGCACTGTCAGAGTACAAGCAGTTGCTGAGTTACCGGCGCTTGAACGAAACTTAGCTATATAAGCTTAATTATAATATTAATTAGACATCGAATTAAGGGTGCCTAATTGGGTAAACGTACGTTTTAGCGTAATTAATTATTGGACGAAATGTCCACGTTCGCTTTAGCGTAATTAATTATTGGAAGCTGTATGAGCGATGAAAATACAAAATCAAACTGGAAGCTGGATTAGCGATGAAAATATAAGTCAAAGTGGAAGCTGGATTAGCGATGAAAATGAGCTAAAAGTGGAAGCTGGATGGATGAACGATTAAAACGTGTGATATTAAAGTAAACTAGAGGCTGGAAGGTGGATTAAATAATTATTTACGCTATTCATTTTTCCGAAATCCTGCCAATAATTAATTACGCTAAAGCGTACGTTTACCGCCTAATTGTAGCGCAAAGTTATAAGTAAAGTATCCAGCATTTATCGCCATCTTCTGGCCGTCAGGGCTGCCAAATATAGTTGCCAAGAATATTAATCATAACTGTATTTGGTTCTGACCTACTTTGCATATTAATAATTATAACAATGAAGAGTTTGAACAAAATTTAACCATTTAACTAACGTTAAGAAAGCTCACCTTAAAAGCGTATATATTATCGTTAGTAACATTGATTGACTTTTCACATCCTAAGATCACTGAAGTCGAAGATCTGGCGGTAGACGGAACGTTTATTTAACGACTTCTGAATATGAAATAAGGGTGTCTATTGTCTAATCGTAGCGCAACATTACAAAACCAGTACACAGCGTTTATCGCCATCTTTTGACTACCAGGACTTTCAGATATGGTTACCAGGATTATTGTTCATAACTACATCGAATTTCTTAAATACTTGCGTATTAACTATTAAGATAATAAAACGATTGAAAAAATGAGCTATTTAAATAACGTTGAGAAAGCGCACCTCTAAAGCGTCTCTACAGGTAGGATGTTTATCGTTCGTAACATTGATTGTCAGTGGCGGCGATCTTGTTTGACAGGTGAGGGGGACATTTTTTAACTGATCGTGTTTATCCCGACTTGGGACTGGCACTACCAAAGTACGGGCAATGGCGGAGTTTCGAACTGATCTGGTAAAAAAAGAGGTAAAAAAACTGTTTCGCCGTGAACTGATCTGGTCAAAAAAAGGTAACAAAAATTTATCGCCGTGAACTGATCTGATCAAAAAAGGTTACAAAAATTGTTCGCGCTCACGCGTGAAGAATTTTATGACCTTTTTTGGTGTTTCTTCAAAATGTGGGGGTGGTCCGATGCGTGGCGTGTCCCCTCACTGTTAAAGGTGGGGTCTTGTCCCCCTCGACTCCCCATGATCGCCGCCCATGTTGTTTAACGTGAATTTGTGACTGTTAGAGCTTTTCCCCTCAATATGCATAGGCCTATTTCTAAGTTTATTATTATGCATTTTTAAATTGGATCCTACAGTTAACGAAATATGATAGCATCAAAGGCCGTTTACGTCGATAGGAAATAATCAACTTACATAATAACCGTTGTACGTCTGTCTGTCTGTCTGTCTGTCCCGTAAACAAACACTATTGTGATGTCATATACTGCCGCCTTGGCGACGGTTGTCTTGACGGTTGTCTTGACGACGGCTATAGGCCTATAATATGACGTTATTAATAATTGTTTTTTATATAACGTGATTTTTCACGGGTTTACAGCTAGTTGAATATAATTTTGCGATTTTCACTTTTATTTCACGAATTTTAAAATAGGCCTATTGCATCAAGCCGATGTCTATGGAGTGGACATTAAAGTTATTCCTTTGCAAAATATACAATAGATAAAGTTTGATATCTGTATATAATAGATAGGCCCCTATATTATAGATTATAAGACGATTGTAAGACTGAATCTCGATCTAGAGAAAAGTATGGTTTAACCCTCGAATGCCCAAGGGGGGGTCCGACCGGACCCCAGACCCGCTTTTCACGGATAACTTTAGAACGGCTACGAAATTGTAGAAATGCTTTTAGGACATCCTAAAGCATTCAATTGGGCTTCGTATGTTATATTTTGCGTGATTATACTACCACCCTGTAGCCCACAACCATAGCATATACCAAGGACACCCCCAAGATATGCGGCTGATGGTCATACTGGCATATAGTTTGCCAACCCAGAAATAAATTATTTTAACGCACATTATTGTGAAATACCATATATCAGTCGATTGCAAATTGAATTTGGATTATAACAAGCCAAATCCCGTTAAAATATTCCATTCCTGTACCCCACAACCATAGCATATACCAAGGACACCCCAAGATATGCGGCTGGTGGTCATACTGGCATATGGTTTACCAACCCAGAAATAAATTTTTAGCGCAAGTTATTGTAAAATACCATGTATCAGTTGAATGCAAATTGAATTTGGATTATAACAAGCCAAATCCCGTTAAAATATTCCAATCCTGTACCCCACAACCAGGGAACAACTACATGCGTACAATTGAATACATGCGAAAAATCCCGAAATTGCAAAGAAACTACAAAAGAGTAGGCCCCCTATTAAAGTTCAAATAAAGTTTCACCAGGTGGCGCTATTGTGAAATACCATATATCAGTCGATTGCAAATTGAATTTGGATTATAACAAGCCAAATCCCGTTAAAATATTCCAATCCGTTCTCCAGATATCACAATGAAAACATTGGGGTCCGGTCGGACCCCCCCGTTGGGCATTCGTGTACCAAAAATAGCTTGGGCACTCGCGGGTTAAACCCCATATGCAGTGTGATACTATTATGTAGCCATTATGTAGTCTTATTCCCATCTTAAAAATGTAAAGATTTTAAAGCTTTTTATTCCGATTATTGTTTCTCAATCTTCACAAGCAAGGACCCTAACCCTGAAAATTTCATTTGCAGCAACAGGGTCGATGGGAAATTCCTGTGGCCTTGAAGGTATACGCTTAATCGGACGTTTGAGGTGAGTTATGTGTAGACTGTAGGCCTACATCTATGGCCTAAGCAGCGCATCACCACTCCGACCCTCCGTTCGGAGTGGTGATGGACTATTGCACAGTCTTGTTGTCCTCGAGACCAAGGTCTTGGTCTCGAGTGCACTCGAGTTCGTTTTTAAAAGTCTTGGTCTTGGTCTTGAGGTTCAAGGTCTTGGTCTTGGTCTTGAGGTTCAAGGTCTTGGTCTTGGTCTTGGTCTTGAGGTTCAAAGTCTTGGTCTTGGTCTCGCAAGACCATGACCAAGACCGGCTGTCAATATGAACAGTCATTTAACAGAACTCAAGAATTCTGTATCAAGCCTGCTTGCATCATACGACCAATATCTATGGATGGATACAAGTCTTGTTGGTCAGGAAAACCCATTGGCAGCAGCAACAGTTATTCTGTATCAGACGGTATGATAAACCAAGGGAAGATTTCAAAAGAACTCACTATCTGTACATTTACATCCAGTGCTTGAAAAGCTACTCTGTGTGTGTCAGCGACTTCAGCACCTGTAGAACATATTTTTTCACATGGCGGAATTTTTATGAGGCCCACCAGGCACGTCTTGGTCAGAAAATTCTGAGCGAATTGGTTTTTATAAAATACAAAAGGCATTTGGTATAAGAGTTTGCATGAAGGACTTTTGAATGCAAATTCAGATTTCTCTGCAGTTTGCATTTAAAGTTAATTTGCTTGAATAAATAAAAGACTCGTATGTTTTCATTAAAATAGCGAATATTCCGACTTGACAATTTTTAGAAGTCTTGACCTGATTTCGATTTTTTGGGTCTTGGTCGTGGTCTTGAGGTTCAAGGTCTTGGTCTTGGTCTTGGTCTCGAGGTTCAAGGTCTTGGTCTTGGTCTCGAGGTTCAAGGTCTTGGTCTTGGTCTTGAGGTTCAAGGTCTTGGTCTTGGTCTTGAGGTTTAAGGTCTTGACAACAAGACTGCTATTGCATGGACTATTGCATGGACTATTGTATGTATGCATGTATGTATGTATGTATGTATGTATATATGTATGTATATGTATATGTATGTGTAGTCTCCGTGACCTGATAGGTATCAAATAAACAATTAGAATGTCTTTTTATAAAAAAAATAGCATTTGATTAGTATTTGCAAATCCCAGACGTAATCTAGAAATTTGGATTTCCCAATGTCATTGAAGTTAGCAACTTCTATTGTGCCGGTGTTAATGCACAAGGCATCAACCGATGGCATACCAAAATCACGCCGTAATCAGGAAGATCAGTCCGTAAGACAGAGAGGCAGCGTATGGTGAATAAGCAATTTGAAAGAGGTTAAGTTTTAAGTTGAGAACGAAATGATACAAGCAACTGGTCAGAACGAACAGACACAAGGGGAGAGTTACAACATCTAGAGCCAGCAATCGAAAAAGCTCGTTCACCACGAACGGAACTAGTCCTGGATGACTTCGTGCATTTATTTAAAGCAATATCTGACACACATAGTGGGCCTAATAAAGTGGCTTGATGCAAATTAAACAGTATTCAGCAACAATTGTCCCACAGAAGAAGTATTAAAACAACTTCAGTCATAAATGCATAACACAAATAATTATAATTGTAACATTAAATTCTTATTCCATTTTTTAAAGTTTTAAGTGACTAATAATCTTCAGTTTACTGAAATCTTGTGGCAATATCTACTGTGATAATTATGTCATGCATGAAACATAATATTAATTTCACAAAAAGAATGCATGTAAAATGAGGCAGGTAGTTTAACAAGTTACTTTTTTAAACTGTTCAGGTATCTGACACATTCAACTATAAATTTAATTAACTACCAAAGCATACATGAGCATATGATTATATGTATTACAAATGTTTTAAGTTTGGTTTCAGTGTATTCAAACCATAATTACGTACATATCTACCCAGTAACCAATATGTTATATATGTAATTTATTAAGATCAGATTTTTATTATATACATAACATAACAGAACATACCCAAGATTCAGCAACTGAAAAGAAATGGTCATTTATGTTCTCCAGCAACAATTAATGAGAAAGATATAGTTCTAGGGTTGAGGCATGAGAGTATTATTACAAAAGGTACATTATAATAATGCAACAATCAACAGAACAAAGATAAATGCACGAACAAAAGACCATTCGCAGACCCAACAAAAGAAATAATTTACTGTAACAAACTTAATATTTAAAAAATTTGACCTTTAGTATTTAGTAGGGCTGTACCGAATAGGTTATTATAACTATTCTGCCGAATACGAATAATTGGACCAACTATTCGGCCGAATACGAATACGAATAGTGTACAAAATAGGTCTAGGCCTACCGACAACATTCAAAATTTCAAATGTAAGCACAAGTTTCAGTTCAGTAAATTTAATGCATAAACTAAAAGTAAACAGTTAATTACATGCAATTTTTGCATCTTTCTGCTAGTCTGGGTAAACTAGGAATGGAACTAATTTAACTAAACTTAGAAATTGTCACTTACTTAACGTTCAATCCACTCGCTATAGCAGCTGAATATGCAGAAACAGATGTCACGTGACCACTATTCGTATTCGGTTCGACTGCTACTATTCGGCCGAATACCGAATAACAATTTGGCCCACTATTCGGCCCCAAAGCGAATACGAAGCGAATATTCGGTACAGCCCAAGTATTTAGGCTAACTAAACTATACATTTCGTTTTAAAATATATTTACCGTCAAAAGGGTCGTAATATAAATTTCATTTTTATAAAATTGACATTTATTTTGTAATAACTTAGAGTTAGGCCCCTATCTTCTTTTTTGCAGGACGTGATGAATAGTCACCTTCACCTAACAGGTATCACATGAACCATTAGAATGTTGTTTTATAATAAATAGCTTATGAATAGTTTTCGCCACTCCCAGACGTAACCTAGAAATTTGGATTTCCTTATATTACAGGGTTCTAAATATTTAATATCTGTACTTGCAATTGGAAAAGTATATTTATAAAAATGACCTCCATTATCACTGATATATTCTAATTGCCATTTGTTTAATTTAGATAGAGTTTTATTAAAAGTAAAAAATTCCTGAAATTCAAGATAATTTAGTAGAATTTACATGATTAATACTCAGAGCTTCTTTAGCCAAAATATCTGCTCAATCATTGTCTGTCAGGTCAATGTGACTTGGGATCCAAATAAATCTTATTTGATTGGAATTAAGTTTACTAAAGTGAGGGTAAATCATTTAATAAAGCAAGCTGGAGTATTTGAAAGTACATCCTCACATCTAGTGAATACATTTTAACATGCTACAGCAACCAAGGTTTTAGGCTAATGAAATTAAGTCATATTTCTAAAATGTTGGAGAATGTTACTTAAACACAAAATACTTTGCCCAAATAATGAAACCGAGAAAAAGAAAGTATCCAAAATATCTGATAATTTAGTTTCGAAAAAGGATGGTAGTTCGTGATACAAGTTAAGCTCAGATGAAAAAGATCAATATGAAGTACTCCACTTCAAAGACTCTATGCACAGAATTATTTAATAATTGTATGTAATTTTAGAGATGCAGTTACTTAGAGGCGAAGAATTTAATCATAAAATCAAGAAAAGCAACCAATAATCAATGATACACGATGAATGATAATTAACTTATATAAAAAAATAATATCCGAACTTAATGAAGCAGAATAAGCAAATAACACCACATGTACCACATCCAAAGTATTGTTCTTGAATACATGAAAATGCAATTACAATATCAACACTAATACACTGAAATCTCATGTAAACTCTCACAAAATAATGCACAGCTGACACAGCCTTATCCATTGTCTAGTACAGCAGAAGTATCGCTATAGATAAATCATCATGTAAACAGTCCAATTTTCAAAGAGTCTTACCCAGAACAAATCACTTAACTGCATCCTTAGTGACTACTATAGACTTCTATTTTGAGGGCCTGCTGCAATTTTATGATGTTACAGAAAGGTGAGAAACTGAACAACTTAGAAGTGTGGTGATTATAAAAAGGACCTTCTATTCTGTTGAATCCTTAAACTATTTTGTAATGGAAGTGACTCAGTAAGTCTTTACATGTATGTATCTCGGCACTTCCATGGCACCTTTCATGTTTTTCTTAAATCACAATTAAGTGATTCAATCTTTCTTCAGTCTTTAACAATGGCATTACACTTCAGCACAGGAAAACAAATAAGTCGCCAGGTGGACAAAAGCGATGGCTAGAACAATGCTCTAGAAATTCCTTATCTGATTCCAGCATTTCATCACATATACCACATCCAAAAGATTTTGCCAGAAACGGTTCAGCCTCCTCAGGTGATTTGAATTTGTTAAAATAAAGACATTCTCCATGACTAATTTTCACATGAGGACTTGTAGTTTCATTAGAATCATGATGCATGTTTCTTGACAAATGTTCACGTGGTTCATCAATAACGCTTGCACTACCAAATGTGAAGCATTGATCAGATAGCTTAGCAGTTACACCACGTTCCATAATAAGATCCTGTGGTTGTATTCCTGCTTGGCATTTGAACTGCTTGGTTGAAGAACCGCTCTTGTTATCAGGTTTCTCAAACATGTGTTGCTTTTCACCTGTATGAGTTCTTCTGTGTCTCTTTAGATTTCCAAGGTTTGTGAATCCTTTATGACAAACGACACATATGTATGGCTTCTCTCCAGTGTGGGTTCTCATGTGTGTTTTCAAATTACCAAGTACAGCGAATGATTTTTGACATAATTGACATTTGTATGGTTTCTCTCCAGTATGGGTTCTTATGTGCATTTTCAGATTACCAAGTACAGCGAATGATTTTTGACATAATTGACATTTGTATGGTTTCACTCCAGTATGGGTTCTCATATGCAAGCTCAGATCACTACCTCTAGCAAATGATTTTATACATAACTGACATTTGTATGGCTTCTCTCCAGTATGGGTTCTCATGTGAGTTTTCAGATTACTACCTCCAACAAATGATGTTAGACATAACTGACACTTATATGGTTTTAACCCAGTATGGGTTCTCATATGCAAGCTCAGATCACTACCTCTAGCAAATGATTTTAGACATAGCTGACATTTGTATGGCTTCTCTCCAGTATGGGTTCTTGTGTGCCTGTTCAGTTCACTAGCTTCAGCAAATGATTTTTGGCATAATTGACATTTGTATAGTTTCTCTCCAGTATGGGTTCTCATGTGCACTTTCAGTTGACTAACACCAGCAAATGATTTTTGACATAATTGACATTTGTATGGTTTCCCTCCAGTATGGGTTCTCATGTGCATTTTCAGATTACCAAGTACAGCGAATGATTTTTGACATAATTGACATTTGTATGGTTTCACTCCAGTATGGATTCTCATATGCAAGCTCAGATCACTACCTCTAGCAAATGATTTTAGACATAACTGACAATTGTATGGTTTCTCTCCAGTATGGGTTATCATGTGCTTTTTCAGATTACTAACTAAAGCAAATGATCTTAGACATAACTGACATTTGTATGGTTTTTCCCCAGTATGGGTTCTCATGTGCAGGCTCAAACGACTACCACTAGTTAATGATTTCTGACATAACTGACATTTGTATGGTTTCACTCCAGTGTGGGTTCTTAAGTGACTTTTCAGATTACCAACTACAGCAAATGATTCTGACATAAATGGCATTTGTATGGCATTTCTCCAGTATTGTTTCTCATGTGTATTTTCCTGTGTGCATCTCCGAATCACCAGAATTTACAAATTATTCTTTGCATAAGTTGGATTTGGAAGTCTTTTCTTTATCACGAGTTGTAGTATTCATTTAAAGCAATAGCTTGTGTAGACACTTTCTGCCATGGCTGATGTAAGTCCAGCTTTCACCTGTGATAGCCTTCCCAGCATCAGTAATCATCAGTTACTAACATTTATAATGCCTTCATTTAGGTTAGTGCTTCAGATGTTTACATGATGGGTTCAAGTTTAATATGTCAGTGATAATTCCTTTTCGATAAAGTAAGAAAGTAGTCTCACGGTTAAACAACTACTTTTTGCGACTAAAAACTGAAGGCACCCAATTTCTGTAGAATATAACTGCCTTCTGCTGTTCTTGAGCAGTAATGGTGAATGATGAGGAAGTAGTTGACAATAATGAAACTTGTAGGCAATATATCAACTGTAATGTTCTTCTCGTACAAATCCATTCTGAAGTTCCAACAGAATGTTGTTCATCTTCACGAACTTTCAAAAATTAAGAACAGCAATATCTAAATAGCAATTTCTATTATATTTTAACATGAAGACCAGAATGTTTCCCTCTACAGTTGAATAAATAGTTGATGCAAGTGGCGATCATGTACAATTTGGGTGCCTAAACCTAGCCCTGAATTTTAAAATCCAGCTTCCACTCGCAGGTAGGCCTATAGCTTTTTCGTTGCACAATTACATAGGCTACACTGACCCTAACCCTAAGCCCTAACCGACCCTCATGACGGTTACCCTGACCCTGACCGACCTCACGATGCAAAGACACCCGCCCAGATAGTACATAGGCGCCCCGATTGTACATGATCGCCGTGCATGTATCAATTGTAAGGTACCGTTTCAGTAATTCTCATCCTAATTTTTAACCTAAGTGCTTTCCTTGCATAATAACTACAAACGAGGTTATGGTCTAACGATATCTAGTGATCTAATATCTGCAATGGAAACTGTCAACAGTCAACGTAAAAAGCAGAAGAAAACATTAAGTTCGGACTAGTTAATCAATCAATCAATCAATCAATCAAAATGCTTCTATTGTTCACCATAAACATATGGGCATGACAATAACAAGTACATGTTACATGCAGTGACAATGGGAGTACCCAAAGGAACAAACCGTTCCGCTAAGTGTCGTGTCTATTATTATTTATGGCATCAATAAGACAAAACAAAACAAAAAACCCACTCCATCAACCCCAATTGTCAAGGATTGTGTGCCTAAACAGTGAGTATAATCAAACCGCTTCAGACCAGCTCTAACATTTTTTAAGATCAACTCAAACAGTAGAATTGTTCTAAAAGTAATATAAACACAGTCCAGAGACCCTGTTCAGAATCTCTAACTTCAAAAGTTCAACTGCATAACACACTCAACATATATAGGCCTACATTCCTTCTATCATCCTGCCCAAAGCATTAACAACAATTAGGTATGGCTGTTTGTCCTACAAAAGTTGTGCATTCCATAATAAGACAGCACATAACCATCACCTAACATTTTGACTGGAAATGGTTTACAGTCAAGCAAATTAGTACATCACCGGCTCTTAGCCACTTAACAAAACTCAATCGACAGGTCACATATCGGTTGATTTTACAGTTACAAGGCATTCAATAAATATGCTTTTAATTTATTTTTAAATTGGTACAATGATGGAAGACTTGTTAATTCCAACGGTAAAGTGTTCCAAAACGACGGACCATAAGTTCTAATGCCAAATTGTCTGATCTTGGTGTGCATAGTAGATAAATGATATTGATTAGAGGAACGTATAATATATTAGCAGCACTCCAATTGATCAAGCCTGCACTTAAAATGTGCTAAGGTACACTTTGACAAAATTATATACACAAAGTGACAAACTCGTACCAGTTTTAGCAATAGAAATCGAATTTCCTCACAATCCGTTTCATATTTTCATTCGTATAAAATGGCGACAGATGAAACGGTTTGACTCGTGTGAAATGCAACTCGAAGTTTGAAACTATTTACTGACATCTAGCGAATGGTTTTGCCAAAAATACAAACATAACCACTAATAATTATACGTGACGGTATATCCCTCTATGGAGCCTATTAATTTGGCCTAAAGACTACTTTTGTTGTTGTTGTGAGTGAAATCTCGCACATAGCAACCACCAAAATTTACGCTACGCAAAGACTAATAAATTTCGAGATGCGGTAACAAGTCCAGTAGCGCATAAGTGCAAAAATGCACCACAAGCAGAGCTGTATGGCCTGTAATCTTATAGTGCAAAAATGCACTTCAGGCCCATATAGGGATATAATACGTTGACCTATTTCTGAAATTGTATTTTGTGGCATCTAATTGATTTTAATAGGAAAATAGTTATGCAAATTCTTAACCAATAAAATATAAAAATATTACTTAATTACATGTAATAGTTAACCAGAACTTTAGATAGGGCTATTTCAAAAGTGACACTTGCCGGTTTATATAATATTATGAAACACTCGCTAGAAGCGTTAATCTAGAAAATAATTAATTTGGAGCGAACTCTTCTGACTTCAGCGACGTACGGAATTCCATGGGGATAGAGTAATGGTTACCCTCATGGCCAAGAGAGCATTAGATTCGCGGTTCCATAGGCCTAGGCTACCCGTGACCCCCTCTAGGGCGGCGCCTTGCATGGCTACCAAACCGTGTGTTTCAGTGGCGGATCCAGGTTTTCTTGCGTGGGGGGGGGGCAGAACGTTATCTCGAGGGGCGCCACGTTCTGGGTATATTGGTAATCAATTTTAAATGATAGTAGGGCCTACATGTATATTTGAAATGATGCCATGTGTAGTAGACAACCAGTATATAGGCCTATACTATCTCATATATAAAACTGTTTAAAAGTGACGAAATGTTTCCTATCCCATGTCCCTTACCATGGATATTTTCAATGGGAATAGGATATTGAGGATAGGAAAAAGGTTAAGGAAACTCATGACATCTGACATCTGATCGGTTCTAGATATATCAATTATCGAGTGAACAATTAAGGGGAAGAACTGAGCAGACTTATCTAATAGTTCAAGAAAATTCCCAGTGTTTTTATTCTCAACTATGCAAGAATGTTCTCGGTGTTCTCTGAATGATGGCCATTGTTTACTAAAATAAAATAACGTCACAGGAATCGTCCTTTTCAATAGCTCTGGGGAGTGGAGGTTCAAAAACCCGCCAAGGAGAAATTTGGTTCGAGATTTCTGCTCCACCTGCATCCCCTAGCCAACTCATGTATAATTAATACACTGACCAAACACTGTCGGTGGAAAGATGAGACGGCAAGGGAGAGGACTGGCCACCCACCTTCATATGCCGAGGCTAAGAAAAAGACGTCGCTAACACCGTACCCATGGCTGCCTCAGGGCTAGCTTAAGGGACTCCTCCTCCTCCTCCTCCTACTGCTATTCTTTTGCACTTGGCGTCAGTTTTCTGCGGGTTTGCGTTTAGTAGTTCAAAGTCAACCATCAGTACACAATTTATAATTATATTCAATTTATCACAATTTTAAGGTAATGTTATTTATTTCAGGAAAGTGAATTGATTTTATAAATACCATTATATTCTTAGTGTCATGGCAGTTTAATCCAAATCGCGGATCGCCAATCCGAAATCGACTTGTAGAGAATTGGCAATGTTAAATATCCAATAGGCCGTGTCATTTAGGTATAGATGCCGACTGCAATTTGATATACTATACACTCTTGGGAGTCCTTGACAGCCGGACTTTGTATGCTAGTTTGATGATTTTGATGTTTAAGCCTGTCTGATGCTGGTACTGAAGATTTGGGGGAAGAGTATCTTATGACTCATGTTGAGGATGACTGCACGCATGTGGTGTGTGTGTGTGTGTGTGTGTGTGTGTGTGTGTGTGTGTGTGTGTGTGTGTGTGTGTGTGTGTGTGTGTGTGTGTGTGTGTGTGTGTGTGTGTGTGTGTGTGTGTGTGTGTGTGTGTAGGACTCTGTTGGACTTTGGAACATAGCCTACCTCCTGAGACACTTTGCTCACATGGAGAGTGAGGGTCAATTCAGGGTCATGCCAATCTTCCATGTCCTGCCTATGCTGTCTGTCTATCTACCCCCTCCCTAGTACACTGTGAACGGAAAAAACCAGACCTCTCTTATTACTACGATAATTTTTTTAATAATTTGCATATTTTAATTAAACGTGGTGGAACTTCAGTTTAAAGGATATGAATCATATAACTATTATTTTTTAGTTATAATGTGTGTGCAAAATGTCCTCCTTTGGCCTCAACACACGCACAAAGACGCGCTCGCCACTGACTAATTGCGATACTGTTGAACTTCTTACAAACGAAACTCCAGATTTCATACCCCCCGCACTTTGGCCTCCAAAGAGCCGGGACCGTAATCCCGTGGACTACAAAATCTGGGGTGTGATGCAAGAAAAAGTTAACAAGACAAAGGTGCGCGATGTCGGAGAACTGCGTGAACGTATAACTCAGGCATGGGATGAATTTGATCAAGCTGTAATCGATTCAGCAATTAGTCAGTGGCGAGCGCGTCTTTGTGCGTGTGTTGAGGCCAAAGGAGAACATTTTGAACACACATTATAACTAAAAAATAATAGTTATATGATTCATATCCTCAGAGCCGTAGCAACAAAGAACGTGGCCCCCTCCGAACAGAAGTCCGGAGCCCCTTACAATGCGGAAACTGGAATGCGGTAATAGACTATATGTCAACCCAATCCTTCCGTTGACAATCCTTCTTGCTAAATCCTTGTTCTCTTTATACTTAACGCCTATTTAACGTTCACCTTTTGAACACTAATTCTACGTATAAGTATAACCTGAATTAATCAGCAACACAGTTTAATATCTTTTAGTTTAATAAGAAACAAACAGACAGAACTCAATTCGATTACAACTCAACTAGTAAGCCACACTACTACAGCGAACATCGAATTCAAACTTCTCCAGTCAGCATAATTCTTCGCGCCTCTTGACACACCTGTCTTCTGTGCGCATAAGCGAACTCTAATAATAATAATTATACATATAGCGCGCCGCTGCCGAGATTGGCCGGCCGCGCGTGTCACTAAGACTAAACGTTATACATCTATCATATATACATATACACGTGAAACTAAAGTAAGCGCACTAAATATATACGCCAATATCTCGCACTGCAAGACTGTACACAAAACTCAGTTCACATTACCTCCTTCCTTTTTCTGGAATTGAGCAAATTAAATTTCAAAATTTGCGAAATTACCAAAATACATGAAACATATATATATATATATCTAACTAATTAATGAACAGTCTTACGATTACTTATAACCTTGACAAACAATCAGCAATAATATTCAATCTGCCCTTCTTGTACTTCACCTCAACATCAAAAGTTTGTAAGGCTAACGCCCAACGCACAAGTTTAGCAGACTTAGACATTGACTCAGTCAAGTATGTAAGAGGATTGTGATCAGTAAAAATGAAAATTTTCGATCCAATTATAATTTCTTTTAACTTGTTTAAAGCCCAAACAATAGCATAGGCTTCCTTTTCCACAGTAGCCCATCTCTTCTGAGTATCAGTTAATTTCTGACTGATAAATGACACAGGGCGTTCTATTCCCTTGTCGTCCATCTGTGTTAAAACAGCACCGACTGCAAAGTCACTACTATCGCAGTACAAATTAAATGGTTTTCCCACTTCAAAAACATATAACACTACTTTGGATCGCACAGCCTCTTTAAGTAAATCAAATGCTTGCTGATGTTCAACAGTCCAATCAATCTTATCAGAAACACGTTTACTAGTTAAATCAGATAAAGGTTTCGCAATCTGTGCAAAGTCCTTAATAAACTGTCTGTAATAATTAAAAAATCCAAGCAGTTGCTTAACTTGCTTCTTAGTTTCTGGGATCTTCAAATTAGTCAAACTTTCAATTCTGTCTGGATTCATCTTTATCTTACCAGACCCAACCACATGACCGATAAACCTTACCTCACTCTTACCAAATATGCATTTTTTCAAATTCAAAGTAACGTTATGCAATCTCATTTGCATCAAAAATGCATCTAGATGCTGCAAGTGAACTTTCCAACTGTCAGAATGCACAGCAATGTCATCAACATACGGTTCTGCAAAGTCACTTATAGGCTGTAAAACTAAATTTATCGCCTTAACAAAAGTTCGGCCTGAATTTATCATTCCAAAAGGAACACGAGTAAATTCATACAGTCCATTATGTGTTACAAAAGCTGTCTTCCATTGATCAGATTGTTTTACAGGACAAGTCCAATAAGCACTTCGACAGTCCAAAATAGAAATCACATTAGACTTTCCAACTTTGTTTAAAACGTCTCTGACAATCGGCATCGGATATTTACAATCCACTGTGAATGAGTTAATGTATCTGTAGTCACAGGCAAGTCTTAAAGATCCGTCTTTCTTTTTAACAATAACCAAAGGGCTTGCCATTCTGCTCGATGATGGTTTAATAATGTTTGTTTTTAACATTTCTTTGATCTGACGTTCCACTTCTGATCGATAAATCAAAGGAATTCGATATGCTGCAAATTCCTTTGTGCCTTGCTCTTTTGTTATACTGATTTGGGTATTGTAACTGCTTTTCTTGAGAGTAAGATTCTGCAAAGAATAATGCTTTCTCCGTAGTTTCTTTGAGTTCTTTCAAATGCTTTTCGTGAAAAGGAATTTTCTTGTGCCATTTCCTCGGGTTGTCTATTAGGTCCATTGTCATTCTCCTGAAGGCGACCTCTTCTCTTGAGACTGGAGTGATAGGCACTCTATCCATCACCAGACTCCTTGCCTTTAGTTGACATTTCTCACAAGACTTACAAAATTTCACAATGTCTCTTCTCATCTTTGGCCATACAAAAGATAATTTTATTCGTTCTCTTGTTTTCTCTTCTCCTAGATGTCCTCCAAACACTGATTCATGTGCCAATTCCATCACTTTTATTCGTCTCTCTTTTGGTAACACTAGTTGATATATCGTCTGGTCTAATATCTGATATTTCTTATGCAATAAACCGTTGATCACACAGAATTCAGATTCTTTCTCTTGTGCTAACTTCCACCACGGCTTCAACGATTCATCCTTTCTCTGTTGCTCTTCGAACTTCTTCGAATCGGCAATCTGCACCTTTTGTTCTTCGTCCATCTCTTCATCTCTATACAAGTCTCCTATCCCCACATCACATTCATCGTCTTCTTCAGTTTCATTTAATGTGCCATTCTCGCATGCAGCCATCTCTTGCTCATTCATCTCTGATGTTATACCATCTCGCGATAAGCTTCGTTGCTCATTACTTTCGTTTTCCTCATCACTTGAACTTTCAGTTTCACTCTTCTCATCAACATCTACCATTTCCTGTTTCCGACTCTGCGCTCTCGTCATTACATTTGCTTGTACACTCACATCTCCTTGTATCGTTTTGATTTTCATCTGTGGTACGGCTTTTAATTCGGCAATTATCTCTGGATGCAACAAGAATCTTTCTGTACTGCCCATCTTTGCAATACTAGCACACATCAAGGTGACATAAGGTGTAAGTGAACACTGGATTTTACGCGGAAATCCCTCTTCTTCCACGTCACTACCACACAGTCTAACATCGACTTTCACTAACTTCGCAGGAATGGCATCTCCTGCCACACATTGCAAATTCACTTTTCCAATTTGTTCCACCTTCATGCCTTCCAGTAATTCTTCACTAATCACCGGAATTTCTGCTCCCGAGTCGCTCAGTGCTTTGACTTTCACTGGCTCTTTACCGTCTACTGCACGAATTTCAACCTCGACATATTGCAAGAACGATTTCTTCAATATTCGACTGTCATCTTTTCCTATGACTTCTCTCTGAATTTCAGCATCCAATAGAATTTCTTTTTGAATACCACATTTCATTACTGACTTTACTTCAGTTTCTTGGTTTTCTTGACCCGTGGTTTGATTACCTGTATCACTAACCACTTGAATCAAATTCACCCTTGTGTGTTCTTGATTTCTGCTAGAACTAGCTGCTGCCACTGGAACTGGACAAAATTTAACCAAATGTTTGTCTGAACCACAGTTGTGACAACGCTTCACAACCATGCCTCGTTGTTCATTTCCTTCATTTCTCTTATACTGCGTAAACGATGTGTTGCCTTCCCTCTTGGCAAACGGCGCTGACGATTTGTTAAATCCCTGACGACCAAACGTCACTTCTCTGGTCTCATTGGGTACAGGGACATTAGCCTTGACTTCTTTACCTTTGAACTGACTCCCTGTTTCTGGATTACTTTTCCACTTTCCACTCTGGCTTTCGTTTACGGAACGTTGAGAAGGATAACTGTTTATATTTGGGATCGCAAACCCAATTCGATTGTTTACATGAATGTCTGCTAAGTCTGCCACTGCACTAGCTTGGAGACAGTCAGTTCCTTCCTTCGACAATACAAACTGTAGTGGACCTGGCGGTAAACATTCTTTTAGCTTATCCGCTACCAGCAAATCAAAGAGCGTATCATACTCTCTGTTCACGTTTCGACTTCTCACGTAATAGTTTAGCAAGTTCTTCAGTCTTGCCGTAAACATCGTATAAGTCTCTTCTGTCGTCTTCTTAGCATCCACAAATCTGGCTCTGTATTCTCTCGAAGTCAACTTAAATTCTTTTAATAAGTGCTGCTTGACTCTATCATAATTGTCTAGATCATCGTATGACAATCTATTCAGAACGGTTCGAGCTTTCGGCGTCATCAATGGTAGTAATAATTTCACCCAAAACGGCTTTTCCACAGCAAAACTACGAAATGCGTTCTCGACTGTTTCAAAATATAATGGCACCTCCATCATATCAGTTGGCATTTGAGGCAATACATGCTTCATTGCATCACCTATTTTCTTAATTTTTGACACCAAAGTTTCACTTTCTTGCTGCTTCCTTCTTTCTACTTCCCTTTCTTCTCTCATTTGCGTTTCTTTCAATGTCAATTTTGATTTCTCCAGTTTCAGACGTTCCTGTCTTTCTGCCTCTGCCTTTTCCAAACTTTCTTTCTGAAATTTGAGTTCTTCTTGTCTGATCTGTTCTGCACGTTCCAACTCTAACGTTCGTGCTTTTTCTTTTTCTTCTTCACGCATTCTCTTTGCTTCAATCTGTTGCTGACGAACCTCTTCATCACTTTTTCTAGCTCTTTCAAATTCAATCATCTGCTCCAATCTTCTTCTTTCAGCATCTTCCCTATCTCTTTTCAACTGTTCTAACTGAATCTCAAACTGATTCTTTTGCAATTCAAGTTCCGCCTTACGCACTTGTTCTGCTTTATCTTCTCTCTCTCTCTGCAAGCGCAATTCTTCTTGCCTTGCAAATTCTGCCTTCTCTTCTTTCTCTCTTTGAAGACGTTCTGCCTTCTCTTCTTTCTCTCTCTGCAAGCGCAAATCGTCTTGTCTTACACGTTCTGCTTCTTGTCTTCGTTTCTCCTCTCTATCTTCTTTCATCATCATCCACTGCATCAACATCTCCATAGACATAGGCGCAGGAGGTTTTTCAATAGCCTTTTCTACGGCACCTTCTTCTTCGACTTCTTCTTTAACCCACACATCGGCGAGTTCCTGCATCATGTCACCACGTGACATACCTTCTAATTGTTCTTCTTTAAAACCGGCTTTCAACAAACGCTGTTTCAGCCTTTCCGTAGACATCTTCTTAATATCTGCTTGTCTTTCAGCACTTAGTTTCTCCATCTTACTTGTTTACTTCGGTGATTTCTCTTTTCAAAGAAGTCACGGTTTTTCTTGTTGTGTGAATCGATAAACAAACGGGATTTCTTTTATATTTGTTCGTGGAAAACAACGAAATTTTTATACCGTTTTCTCGTGTTCCACCGTCGTTGATATCGTAAACTCGTCACACAGCACACAACGCGTAGATTCTTCTATCACCGTCGTAGATTCTTCTAACACCGTTGTAAATTCTTTTATCACCGTTGTAAATTCTTTTATCCGCCGAAGGAGGTGATAACGTGAATTTTAATCCACCGTGAGTATTTATTCCACCGTGAGTATTTATCCACCGTGAGTTATTTATCCACCGTGAGCTCTTATCCACACCGTCACTATTTCACCGTGAGTTTTTATTCCACCGTGAGTTTTTATCCACACCGACGCTGCCACCAATAATGTCAACCCAATCCTTCCGTTGACAATCCTTCTTGCTAAATCCTTGTTCTCTTTATACTTAACGCCTATTTAACGTTCACCTTTTGAACACTAATTCTACGTATAAGTATAACCTGAATTAATCAGCAACACAGTTTAATATCTTTTAGTTTAATAAGAAACAAACAGACAGAACTCAATTCGATTACAACTCAACTAGTCAGCCACACTACTACAGCGAACATCGAATTCAAACTTCTCCAGTCAGCATAATTCTTCGCGCCTCTTGACACACCTGTCTTCTGTGCGCATAAGCGAACTCTAATAATATACATATAGCGCGCCGCTGCCGAGATTGGCCGGCCGCGCGTGTCACTAAGACTAAACGTTATACATCTATCATATATACATATACACGTGAAACTAAAGTAAGCGCACTAAATATATACGCCAATATCTCGCACTGCAAGACTGTACACAAAACTCAGTTCACACTATACAATATACAGAGTTCATATTATGTATACATAGGACTACGCCCTACAGTGTACATGTATTCCATTTCCGTATTTACGCAAAGCGCTTCTTTCGAACCTTGTTCTCCGCAAATTGGTTAATCAATGGTTATTTTTGCCACTTTTAGGGGCCCCCTTCCAGGAAGGGGCCCCCTCCGGTCGGAGGGTACGTAGGGCGGTCGCTACGCCTCTGCATATCCTTTAAACTGAAGTTCCACCACGTTTTATTAAAATATGCAAATTATTGCAAAAATTATCGTAGTAATACGAGAGGTCTGGTTTTTTTCCGTTCACAGTGTATATACGTAAAGATAGACAGAACAGCAATACTTGGGGAAGCACAGATGAAAGTAGACCTAGCCGACTGACTTTAGCTAAACATCGGTCATGCCAGGCCCGTTCTGGAAGCCCACCATAACAGGCGCGTCTGATCTGGAGGGGCGCCGTCATACAACCAAGAGGGGCGCGGGGGGGCGAACCGCCCCCCCGGGCCTATGGCTAAATCCGCCACTGGTGTGTTTAATTAATTAAGATCTTGATTTTATAGGCCTACTGTCGTGTTTCAATGTAATTTTACTGCGTGCTTGTCAGTTCTTTTAAATAAAAATGATGATGATGATGATTATTATCATCATCATCATCATCATCATCATCATCATCATCATCATCATCATCATCATCATCATCATCATCATCATCATCATCATCATCATCATCATCATCATCATCATCATCATTATTATATTCCATGAATTCGTGTCTAGGTCTTGCTCAGTCAAAGAATCGAGTTTCGCGCCTCTGCCTCCGCTAAGAAGGCGATGGATATCGTTGCTCGTTGACTCCAGGCAGCTTTGATATGGCGCCTTGGAAAGCCACCGCGTTGAAAGGCTGGACCAACACCGACAGGCGAGATCTTGAACAGGAAGCTTGTTTCACGGGGGTCATCGGTGGTTTTCAACAGTCGGCGACCAATTTCCGATAAAAAGTCGACATCGTCTAGTCTGAGGCCGCGAGCAGCGAGCTGGAGGACGAGGAGCCAGTCCGAGGCGTGTGGTGACTGCGAGGCCCTCAGTCTCGCCTGGTCGTAGAGGTCCCGCAGTTTATCCTCGAGCGTCGAGAGGGCAGCGTGTAGTAGTGAACCGTCGCAGTGTGCCTGTCCGCGACCGGGCGTAACCGTCGGGATCGGGACCCCAACAAGCTGAAACCAGGTAGTCCTCGCCGAGTCACGTGCCGCGTCAGAGGTCACCAACATAGTACCCACGATTGGGTGTGGAGGGTGCCCGGGGTCGAAGCCAAGAAGGCCGGAAGTGCCAGCGAGGACACTCTTCTGATTCCCAATCCCCCTATCCTTATTGGAAGAGAGGCTTGTGACCACTGGTCGTCGATCATCGACACGTTAACCCTCGGGCTACCAAGGGGGGGGTGGTTACCACCCCCCCTACGTTTTTCTGCAAAAAATTTTTTTAGCACCTGGAATTTAATTTTGACATTTTAGGGGGCCCATTTCCGCACATTCTGAGGTGAAAGTCGTGATGATAGCCCACACCATAAAAAAGTTATACCCGATATAGCCTAGGTACCACGTTTTGGAATCATGAATTTCTCTTGTCAGCTGTTAGCTGTTGTCGACTATAAAGGTATTCATTATTCTTTCTGGAAGAGAAACAACTATGCCATTCTTTAGAGGGAATGTAGGGCTATATTTGCTTGCTTAGTTACTTGTCTTTTGAAAACCGGAAGTGATCATAATAAATAATAATACGCTTTTTCAGTGTGAAAATCACTGATGCAACATCACAACGTAAACCGATATGGTTAGGTATGGGGAAGGGCTATAAACAGTCGAAGCAGATTGCTAACAAAGTAAAGTAGTGCTGTGAAGTGTTCAAGAAGCCGGTTTGCAGGAAGAATTCGCACAAAATAATGGAAGTAACTTGCAATAACTACAAGGACCACTGACGTATTTGACTGCCGGGAACAATAACATAATTTCTTGTTTCATGTTGATATAGCTGCATGCCTTTAGATTTTGCCTGAAACTAAAACAGACTTTGGAATAGTTTGTATTGTTGAAAATTAAGCCTCATTATATGTAGAATAGTCTTGGATACATAGTTCATTTTAAAAACCCACATCATTTATATTTTTTTATCCAACAAGTACAAAATGTGTGGGATAATAGCAGATATCGTTAAATGGACGGTGCCTTTGTTAAAAAGTATATAATTTCGAGATGCATTCATATATTTTACAACTAAATATACCATTCTTGTCAGAAATGAATGCTGAATCAAATGCTGTATTACATGATATGATATTTGAAACCAAACACGAAATTCCGGGGGGGGTGGTAACCACCCCCCCTTGGTAGCCGATGTCGCAAAAAAACCTTGGTAGCCTGAGGGTTAAGCATCCGGCCGATCCCTGCCTGTAGCAGCTCAACGCAATCCCCCAGGCACGGATGGTCGTGGCAAGGGGTGGTCCTCAATATGTGCATGAGCCTCGGAAGGCGAGGGAGCATCTGAAGATCAGCAAAGCACCCTGTCTGTCGATGTGTTGGAGTTTGTCGAGCGCCCTCCTGAGGTCGGCAATGCAGGTGTCAAGGGTATAGGGGAGGGCCTCTGTTGAGAAAGCGGTGGCCCAAGGAGTGCGGCTGTTGATGGGTTCACACGGACAAACTGCATAAGGGCGTTCTCGGTGCTGATCCCGGGACCGATGGTGATTAGTTCGCACTTGGCGCGGTTGAGCGAGAGGCCCAGAACTGTGCAGCCCCTCTCGATCAGATCCACCTCTGCTTTCATCCCTTCAGGGCTGCGGCCCGCACTAGCCTTAATGCAGCCCTGCAGAGAGCACGCGCGTTATTTCGGCGCCTGATAATTCCTGTGTGTAATTGTAAATGGTAACGCCCAACCTGGACTAAATTGGATAGCTCTGTTAATTCTATGAATTAGAAAATTTTGAAAATGTCTAAGGTTTGTTCTTTAGAAGAATCAGTTCCTAAATTAACGTACTTGATGAATAAACTGACACAGCGCAGCACCGAACGCAGTGACTTGTTAGAACAGTTAGTGACCTCAGCTAGAACGATAACAGTCCTATTGAACCTACAGGAGAAATCTTGGTTGCAACGGATTCGAACCCAATTAAGTGGGTCACGACACACCGCAATGCTATTAGGGAAAGCCTCCGACATAAGCCTCAGCTAAGTTATAGAACTAGAGATAGAGATCGGAAATTCTAAAGCGTCGATGATAGCATCCACCCTGAGACGGACGTAAACCAGATGTAGCCTACTTTCAGAGCCAGGCATAGGCTCTCCTCTGTCATTAGAGATTTCTATAATGACCCTCTTGGAACAATCTTCCGCTGCATGCATGCAAACAGTCCGTTGCAAACATCCTTAAAATGCACTTGTGCAAATCAAACATATTGAATCGTGCAAGCAGCATTTTTGTGAGTTTCTTTTAAGGCACTGATGCATACGTACATATATAAACATGCACTGACACGCACACACGCACACACATACATAGATGATACTATATCCATACATATGTACATACACCATGCATAGAATCATGCATGCATACACTTACACATGCACAATGCGTACACACATTCACACACATACATACTCATACACGTATACGAATACACGAGGTTAAGCGTAGTAAATCTTTCTGAACTTCATGTTGCCACTGTTTCTGTAAACTGTCTAAGCAGAAATTTCAATTTGCCATAGTTTCTCAGAGATATACGGTGAGAGAGTTAACACTCACATAATTATAGTGAAATCGTTTCTTTCTATAGCAAGTCTTCTAACAAAATATGTTGGTTGTATAACCTGTTAAATGTTTTCTAACTTTGTCTGTAACGAATATTATTGTTATTATATGGATTTTATTACGCACACAAGATCTGTCTAAGTTTGAATCTACTGTGGTACAGAAGGACTTGCTCAATGTCGCTATATAGTAATCGTCTCAGATGAAGAAGGCTTGAAGTCGTATCCTCCACATAACAAGCTGAGTGTTTTAACGTATCAGTTCGCATTTAACCTTGGTATGTTATGCATAATGTTACTGAAAAGAGGTTTTACAGAAGAATGTTCAGTGATGGCGCGTGGATGTTTCAAAGGTGGTGCGAAGCAGCAGTGTGCCGCGCCCCCTCCCCACGTAAGGCGGCAGGCCTGTTTAGTAGTACAGTGAAATTTTGTCTGTGCTGTGTATCATAGTAGTTACTAGTTACTATAAATAGCCTTAGATGACAACGCACCTTATCATCGCTCCAAACAGGTGATCAACTGGAAGCGTCAGAACAAGATCAATCGACAGGCCTGCCCAGTCTCGGTATCTGAATCCGATCGAGAACTCGTGGCACAAGATGGCCTTGGAGATATCCAAGAGACACCCAACTTCAAGACGTGAGTTAGTTGAGTCACTCATTGCAGTCTGGAACCGCGTTGTCACCTGATTCACTCAATGCTGACACGGTGCAAACAGGTGATCAAGCAGAAACGGGGGGCCACCAAATACTGAGGCATCACTGTCACACAAAAATGGCCTTTTTCAAGGCCACCTAAATGATTATGAAAGAAAACAGAACACAAGTGCCCCATTTTAAAGCATACTAAATATTTTTAAACCATTGACCATGGAAGTACAAATTACGAGATTTGCACGGAAAACGATTTTTTTAAATGGCAGCGTCAGCGAACAAACTCAGAAAATTAAGACCAAACAAGAATAAAAAGTTGGTTCTAACAGCCAAATGTGTCCCTTGTAATGTGGTACACAGAAAAATGTATTGGGCAAATGAATAAAATAAAGTATACGGTCAGAAAATCGAAAAGCGCGAAATTTTCAGGTGGTGGCAGACTTTTGCACATTACTTTAGTTAGGATCACAATAAATTATAGGGCCTATAGGTTTCTATGGCGCAAACATTATTCTAAATATTAGTTGTGCACCACTTGGCTCATCAGTTTCTACTTTATTCATTAATACGAAACTATTCTATTCGTATAATGAGGTCAGCTAGTTTATGGCAGACTAGTATACGCTAGCAAATAATTCATTAAACGTGCGGTAAAGTGGTGTTTGTGCGGATTATTAAAGATTTACTTACCCTCCCCGCTTAATATTCGGTGCAGTATACAAGATGATATTATATAGTGGAAGATGTCAAGGAAGCACTAGTTATTGCAATTTTGTGACGAGCAATATAAGTAAATAAGTAAGTAAGTAGCCATTATTTACACAGACAAGCGCACATGCAGTAAATGTATACAATGATTACATACATTTGGGAAATAAACTATAACAGAGCAGTTTATAAAGTCACACTTGTACAACTAATCTATTCACTTAACACTTAGCATTATCACCGTGAAACAAAGAGCAGAAGGTGAGAATATAACACATGCAAAGTTCACGTGACAGATAAACATAGTCGAGAAAGTCAGACCATTGGGCGAAGGTTGTTTTTAAGAACGTTTTTGTTTTAAGGCCTTTATTCACAGATAGCGAGAAATTCAAATAGAGACCAAGATCGCAATCAGGTGAGTGAGAGATATTGTCTAATGTCATGTAACAAATATTTTAAACGCACAGGAAGTAGATTTGTTTGGCGCTTAGGCCTACTTTGCTCGTCGCCTGAGAATAAAGTTCAGTAAAAGGATTTAATGGTCCGATGGAGAACGCATGGTTGAAGTAATTTGCAGTAAGTAAGCTGAATTCAAACCTTCCTAGAGACGCAATTACTTCAATTTTCAACAGCAGACAGGTAGGGGGCCTAGTTTGTTTAGCAACGTTATGTCATTGCAAAGATGATTAACATCGCCTTCTTTATCTGGCTTCGGTTATTATGACTACGATGCTGATGATATATATGATGATGATGATTATGATACTGATACTGATGCTCATAATAATGATGATGGGGAAGATTATGAAGAGGTAAATATTAATTTAAAACTGAAATCATCACAAATGGCGGCAGTTTATTTACCTAACGAAAAACAAATAGTGCTGTGTACTGAAAGAAGATGTTTCTTCAGTTATGGTGGCAAGCGGTGTTATGTCCGAGCGATCGGCTAAAACTCTTCGGGGGCTTTTAGTATCGCCTGGATGCGTGGGTTGTTCGTATTTAATCTTGCGAAGACAGTTAGAAGACAGTTGTACGTTTAGCGATTCTTTTGGTACAATCTTTATACACAAAGTATTTACAGCACGGTCTCGTCAACGCAGTTCATAACGTGTCGAGTCTAGGCTTCCTTAGACCAAGACACTTTCGGGTTACTTTTTACTTGGCCCTTCTCAATGACGCTTCTCAACTCTCCTCCGACTCGTCTCCGACTCGCTTATCTCAGCCTTTAGACGACGAATTCTTTCTCCTCAGGCTCCATTCCTCCCAGCGAAGTCTCCTTGCCTCTGTCCTGGTGAGCGAATCTCCCGTCACGCGATTCCTCTCTCTTGAGTGAATCCTACGTCCAACCGATTCCTCCTCCCGTGAGTGAATGCCTTTCTCCTTCCAGTTTTCGCTCTTCCTCCTTCTCCCCTTTCGCCCAGACCTGTCATTCATCCATCTCCAGGCCCGGCTCAGGACATTTGGAGGCCCTAGGCAAGCCGTCGATGGTCCCAAAAAATTTTTGAATTTCGACATGGTAATTTCATCCATCTTTTTTGGAATTTCATATTACAAAAAAAATTCATGCCCTTTTTTTAGGAATTCGTCAGACAAATGTGATGATCTACTTTTAAGGAATTCACGGTTACACTGCGATTAGCGAATAATAATTTTATAATAATCCAAGGTTTTTTCATTCATGAATTTCCAGAAATTATTTTTTTGATGTTTATTTTTTTGGGGAAAATGGAAAATTGGCTGCCCCTAAAAATCGGCGGCCTTAGGCGGCTGCCTAGTTTGCCTAACAGACGAACCGGGCTTGTCCATCTCTCCCCCAATCTCGCTCTCCTGTCGGTCGCGCTATCATTGCCTCGCCCCTCCTTCTCCCTGCTCCCCCTCGTATGACACCCGGTCAGGCCCTAATGTCAGTCAGTCTTATCTGATCTTGACTCTACATATTTCATTAGTGTTCTTTTGCCTACATCAAATACTAAGCAACACATCATACTAATGTTACATAATAATACTAATATATATCGTAATCCTAAATCCCTAATACATGTATAATATCGTTGGTGAATGTCGCTTGCTCACCTGCGATGGTTAGCAACATAACACGTATACTAATGCTAATTATTACTAATATATATTATCGCCGATGACTGCCCGGTCACTACATGCTGCCTTCCTATCTTTTGACTAAAATCGCCTAAGCCTTGATTTCCGGTTCCCCGAATGACTTGGAAGAGACTAGAAGATAGCGATGATGCTGATACAGATTATATATATATATATATATATATATATATATATATATAATATTTTATATATACATATATATATATATATATATATATATATATATATTTGATCGTTCACAGTCTGTTACCCTCGAGTTAACAACAGCAGTCCACTATGAGCGTTACATTTGAAAGTATGGCCTAGGCCTGACAAAACTCCCACACGTGAGAGTAAACTTGCACAGAAACAACGGCATATAAGTAAATAAGTGAGCAGCATTTACTGGCCTATTTAAAAAAAGGTTTCATAAAATAACGACAAAAGTATGTAGACAGAAACTATAGGCATACGTAAAATGACAATGCTTGACAAAGTGAAATTGAACATTTTACTTCTGAAAATGGGTAGCTTAACAGCTTGTCCTCCTTTCCGAAGATAATATTCACCCCTACGAGGAAGTGACAAGAGCATATGAAAGGAATGACCGCAATGCTAGGTGTAATGGAATAGCCTCCTATCCGCTACTAAAATCATTTTTTTCACCATTTTTTTCTTCTGTTGTAAAATATAGGTAGATTTCAAACTGGATTCTGGTATCGCTCTAGTTACTTTTATTGTTTGACCAGCAAGTTAATAATCTGTTCACATAAAATTTTAATATGATCACCTTGAGCAAACAGCATGGAGTCAGCATAAGGTCCAGCAAACTCACGTGACAGAAATGCATAGTTCAAAAAGTCATATCATTAGGGAAAGGTCGTTGCTAAGTAGGTTTAATCAAAGCCTTTTTTTATTAAAGCCAGATAGCGAGACATTAAAAAGGAGACAAAGATCGCAATAGGTTATACATTGTTTGATATAAACACAGGTGAGGCGTTCTTTAATATATTCTTGAAAAAATGTTTACAAAAACGCGGAGAGACTTATGTTGTCCTTTACATTGCACGTCGCCTGTAAAAGAAAGTGTTCGAACAGTATCTCATGCCTGGTTGTATTAAATTTAGTATAAGCTTGAGAGCTACTAGAGATTGTAGACAGAACAGTACTATGCTAGCCATTTTGAATCAGATGAAGAATCAAATGAGAGCTGATTAGGTCACCCTCCACTTTATCCAAGCTTCGGTGATGATGACGATGATGAGGTTGAGGATGATCAAGAAGACGATGAAGAGAAAAAGATTAATTGAAACTGAGGTCGTCACCATTGATGGCTGTTTATTTACACAGGAAACAGATACGATTAAAAGCAAATAGTGTTTCCTTCCTATCTTAGATAACAGAAAGAAACTTAAGCTTTGATTTCCGGTTCCCCATTGACTTCAATGATTTCATTTAGGCTGCCTTTGAGTTGACAACAGCAATCGGCTGTTTTAGCGTTCATGTGATTTTTTCTATTCGACTTAGTAATCAGTTGGTACGGCGAATGATATTTTATGTATACCTCCAAGTATCATACGTTTTGAAGAAAATGAACTATTAGGTGCTACAACTGGAATGCTGAGCCACAGCTTTAAACAAATAAAAATTGGTTTTGAAAGGCATTGGCTACGACAGCATGAACAACCTATAATATGCGACGTAGTAATCAGTTGGCATAGCGAATGAGATTATATGCGTTTACATGACTGTTATTGTGTCTAATCAACACGAAATATGCCATTGACCTTAGTATAATACCTACGAAATGTAGCTTACTATCGAAGTGGTTTCTGCTTAAGCCTATCAGTTTGCGTTTGGTCGATGGTCAGATGTTATCCCAAGACTATATAGAAACCAAATTACTAATTATGTAACTGGGTCGCGCTTTCATTTGCATATATAGTCTAATGACTGAGGTCAGTAGGCCTCATCGACTTATATTAAGTGGACCCACTATGAGCGATTCAAGTTGAAGCCTGGCCTGTTGCTAAGAATACGTATTCTTGCCTGTGACGTAATGCTAGGGCGGAATGCATGACGGGAAAGGTCATGGGTCACCGTTCACAGAGTCAATGGTCTAAATATAGATATCGACGTTCCCCCTAGCATGACGTCAGGCATAGAGTTCATTAGCATATTATGTGCAGACCTCAGAATCTAAAAGGCAATGTACTGGCCTACGCTGCGTCCACTAATAAAGGTCGATGGTAGGCCTACCTGCAAATGAAAGCGCGACCGACGACATTTTGAATAAGAATCTGCTGAGAACACGACACAGAGTTAGACAGCGTTTAGCTGCGCTGCTTGGTACTGAAAAATTTTATAACATAACATAAAAAGGGTTTTAAGTGATTCAGAAGATTCTGTGTTGGAACCACTGCAAATTAACCTGGAACGCTTAACAGCCCAGTTTTCCTAGCTTCTTCTTAAAAGCTGTGATAGTGTCTACAACTCTTGCACTGAATATCGCTTAATCTTTAACATTGACACACGCCACAGTGATATTTTGGAATTTGAATTTTGAACTATTTTCTAAGCGTAATGTCTATAATATTATTTCCGAAAGAAAACATTATTACTGGCTATAGGCCCTATTTGTAATATCCAACGTTGCCACAATTATACTGTAGGTATGGATTTTAGACTCTACATCTATGCTGGCTTTGGTTTGGGCAAACTGTCATCATTCAGCGCTAATTTCTTGACTGAAGGCATGCTAGGATAGATTTATTATTCTTAGCAGAGAAACCAGAGACAATGGTCAGACAAAAGTAACAATCCGTCACGTTATCTTTCTGTTATCGCCATACCGTATATCATCGGGACTGTAAATTGTATTGTCTTGCGAGTACTTATAATCGAAGCACGTGTTACACAGCAAATGTGAGGAGCCCATGGTTTACCTTGATCACCAAGTGTATTAAGAAAGTAGAGCTCATACACTTTCTTAATAAGTGCATTCATGCTGTCTCTTTGAAGCTTAAGCTTTAATTTGCCACAAATGTTACAGAATGCATCGTAGCTGTTGCAACATTGGGGAGATATTTCTGCTGTAACGAATCGTCCCGTAGGCAATAAATACCATTGTTGATCCATGCGCTTAGCTTTTGAGTAACGCTTTAGAAATTTGCAGTTTACATTTGTGATTAAGATGTCTTGCCATAACTATTAATCACATTCAAAGTGACGAACCAACCTCAACAAAGCTAACAGTCCGCTATTTCCTCAAATTTGAAACCAACTTCTGCCTTTGATGGTTAGATTCATTCATTCATTCAGTTGAGCACTTATATAGCGCATTTTCAATGGGACTACTCAGAGGCGCTCCCGACTCCAGCACGAACATAAAGAACAGTTTTCAGCGTAGTTTAGAAAGACTAGGGTTGGGTTTTAGGGAGGAGACGCAGCTCCAGAGGGAGCCCGTTCCATACCACAGGACCAACCACCAAAAAGGCCCGATTTTGCATGGTGGCAGCACGAGCAAAAGGCACAACAAGCACACCCCCTCTCCCCGCAGAGCGGAGCTAGCGACCACGGGTCTCGCCGGCAGGCTGGCAGAGGGACTGATTAATAACGCTTATTTAATGACGCCATCATATCGAAGATGATTGGCATCAGATGACTCAGGCGTTACAATCATTTGTCGAAAATCATAAATGTAATCACCCTTTATTAAATAATGTTCAGATTATTACTTTTAATTAAAGTGTTTGTTGATCTAGTTTAACGCGTTCTGCGGATAAAGTGAAGATGGCCAATGCGGAAAAGAGAGCTCAAAGGCAAATTAGAGAAATAACAGAATGTCCAATTTGCATGAATGCATTCACTGATCCACGAATGTTGCCATGCATTCACACATTCTGTCTTGCATGCCTGAAACGCACGGGTGAAACGACTCAGAAGAAACCAGGAGACAAGATGCCCTGTCCGCTATGTCGGAAGGACTTCACCGTTCCACAAGAAGGAATCGACGGTCTGCAGAAAAACTTCTTTATGGAAAACCTACTGGAGCTCAATATTACACAGCAAAGCAACGATCCCATTTCGAAAATTGTAAGCGATACAGAGAAAGAAATAAAACAAACGGCTAATGTGAAATCTTGCACCAAACACATTCAGAAACCATTAGACTATTATTGCGCCAAATGCAAGAAAATCGTCTGTGTTTCTTGTTTTGTTGAAAGTCATAAGTTACACGATTGCAAAGATGTTACGACAGTCGATAAAGCATTTCGCAAAATGATAGAAAAGTGTGCATGGAAGGCATCAAACTATGCAGATGAAATGCTGTCACTGAAAAAGAATGCGGAGATGAGTAAAGCAGATTTCCTTAAGAAAATAGCAGCGAACGAAACGGCTGTAATTAAAAGAAGCCAGGAACTTAACCCATTTACCGCCAACGTTGCGAAAACGCAACGCACTGTTTGGAAATTTGAAAAAAATCAAGACACGAAAAATTCACGCAAATTCTTTTTGTCTTACTTCCTGGGTGTTCATTACGTCTGCTGGTATCAAAAATATATTCTTTGCTGTTGTCTGCAATTTTTTTTGAGTTGCGCAAAATTCGTGGTTTTTGACGTCTAACTAGTGGTTTTGTTCAAGAATTTTCTTTTGCCATAAGACGTTATATTTCTCAGAAGCGATCCTGTCTCTTTTGAAGTACTTAGGTGAGTATTTAATAGTATTTGTTTATTAATAGTATGTCTCATTATATGCCGATACCCCAATGTCCGAAATTTTGATGTTGCGTTTTCGCAACTTCGGCGGAATGCGATATATACACATTGTTGCGTTTTCGCAACTTCGGCGGAAAACGATATGCACAATTTGACACCTAGTGATTCAGATAAACTTATGTCAGTTTACGATTACTTACACAATTTCAGTTTAGTAACACATAAATGATGGCGTGCTCAGTGCTGCCACTCTTCATTGGGCATACTTTGAAAGATGCACATTGAATTTTTCAGAGGAGGCTGAGGATGAAGTTCTATTGCTTGAGGGAGACTGTCCCAATGATATTTGAAGAAGATGATATTACCACCCTTATCCTAAGTTTATTAGCAAAGCGATAGCGAACATTTTGACGAAAATTAGCTCATGACTACCGATGTGATGCCAGAAGAAGTTGCCGGGCATGTGGAAGTCCATAATTGCACTGATGCATTAATGTCAAACCAACGGTCACCGCCCACTAGGCATACCTCGCGTGAAACGCAATCGAAGTCAAGAAGAAAGCCACGGGTGTCAGCAAGGTACAAGTCTTCCAGGCAGCAGCTTGCGGAAAGGTCAGACGAACCACTGCAGCATGTTTATTCGAAGGACACAGCTCCAGAATACCTTCAAAGTCTTCCAGGCGGCAGACTGATCTCGTGTCCGATACTCATACTCCGATGGAAGAGTCAGTGGATTTAACACCCTTGCCGGCCAAGAAGCAACGACTACCTTCAAAGCCAACGAAAGAGGATTGGCAACGCCAAGAACCAAAATTTACATTGAGCCCTGTCAACAAGGAGAAGATAAAGATGTGGCAGTTGATCAAACAGGTGATAAGCAAGAGCGAGTCTTATAAGAATTTTGGGATGACGAGGTGTTTAGCCTGATAACACAGAGTACACTGTAGGCCTATGCACAGCACTGGCGTACACTTGTCCAAAATAGGGGCGGGGTATTTGGTTCTTCATTCTACACTTGTTGCATTGAATGTACAGTCCACCCCAATTATTGGGGGACACATGCCCCGGCTCCCCTCCCAGAGTCTATGCCTATGATGCACAGCATTGCACATCATTGCCAAGAACGAAGATGGTCGTCGACTGCCTTGTCGGTTGTGTCACCGTACTACACGTGTATCGCATGCACGCCAAGTGCCTTGCTCAATACCATGGAAACAAGTGACATTGAACTTGAATCAGATTACAGCATGCACAAACATTTTTATTGAAATGACCGCGAACACAATCGATAACTAGTAGAACATCATTATAGTAAACAACTACATCTTTCCCGCCGTTGTTGCGAAAACGCAACGTCCTATAACTAGGACACTACATATAGTTCCAATAAAAATGCACTGTCAGAAGTTTATTGGCATCATATTGATGACCTAGTATCAGTTACAGCTTAATCCGGTGGCTATTTCTAATAGCGGCGGTAAATGGGTTAAAGATATGATAGATAAACACACAAAATCGCTCTTAGATGAGTTATCTCTAATAAAATCATCTCATCAAAAGGAAATGGAAAATAAAATGGAAGAAATTGACACATACAGCACAATATTTAGAAGTTTTGAGGCTTATTGCACTGAATTGAGATTGAAAGGATCACCCAGCGACATCTGCAGTTCGGTTGACCAACTAATTGACAGAGTAGCTGAACTAGAAAGAGATCACGAGGAATTCATTGGTCGTCCACATCTGTTAACCAAAGTTTCTTGCGAAATAACAAATTTCACAAGAGGTTTAGCAAGACTTCTAGGGTTTGCCAATACTAACTTTGTGGGATATATCAAAGGTAGGTCTAAAACTCAAAACATTTTAATGTTTATGTTCTTACGTTGAGTCGTCCTTTATGCTAAATTTCTGACTCAGAACGTTCTCTTGTATCTTTGAGGTATTTGCTCATAGTTAATCTGTTTCGGCATCCTCATCTTTCGGAACTAACCTTCAGATCATTCTGATTGTCTGACAGATAGCTGCTGCTTTTGCCCCATGGATTGCGGGTTTAGAATACAATTTGACTTAGACGCGGACAATGATTGATGTGGTGACAGCTCTAGAGACATGTTCAATGAATATCTATCACATTAAATGCAAATATAGCTCAGCAGTGAGTTTTCCTTGAATCGCATGAAGGAAATTCTGTCGAAAATTATGGAAAGACCAATTATACGTCCTCTAGTTTCTTGCAAAATGAGCAATTAATCTGGCTAAGAGGACTATTTTGTGGCCTATATTGACTAAGGTGATATAAATCTGAGTGTCTTGATGTAATGTTTATGCACTAACATACGTTGTAAAAAGACTAACATTTAATTAATACGCAGTTATATGTTCATCTCAGTTGCAGAAAATAAGCTTATTCTTTTCAAAACCACTTATATAAATGTTCTCGAGAAATGAGCAAATTTTAAAATGCCTGCTTCAATCTTCAACCATCAATATAATTTCTTTTAACAGCTAAAAGAGAAGCCACTTCACAGTTTGAGAACTGTGCAATTGTTGTGGGATTTAATGATGGTACGCCTATAATAACGAAGGACGTCATAAAAATAAATCTACATCGGCCAAATGAAATCTCAGAACAAGAACAAATACCGCCTAACATGGTAGTTGAGGCATATGCCGCCGTTTACTTCAACACGATGTACGTTATAGGATTGGGAGTAAATTTTAATGAAATCTGGAAATACAAGCAGGTTTCTGGTTGGATGAAATGCGCATATTTAGTTCAAGGTCGACGTAGACACAGCTCAGCTTTCATCGATGAAGTATTGTACATCTTTGGAGGATTTGTGGATTCTAATAATCACGTTCTGGACAGCGTGGAAGCTTACAACGCTGTCACCGATAAATGCTCAACAGTCGGGAAGTTGGTCCACGGTGTACAAAGCTCTGGTAATTGTGTTTCATTCAGGTGTTCACTGTATATCTTCGGAGGCATAGATAAAGACAAGAACGTCAGTCACGTTCAAGTTTACAGCGCGAAGCAAAATACATGTACTCTGCTTTCAAAACCAGTGCCATATGCTAATTGTTTGATGCGAGCTGCACTTTGCGAAAAATCTGTTATTTTAGTCGGAGGATATACTTGTTTTACATTTAACTTCGAGACGGAATCGTGGCAAGAAAGAAAACAGTTTGAGACTGATGTTATTCACTTTGGTTTGATTCTTGAGAATGGACGAATCTTTGTCATCGGAGGAGGAAACAGTGAAACGGATAAAGATGGCAAAAAGAACTGGAAATGCAGAGACGACGTACGTTATGTTCCTCTTCAGAATATCATCGACAATAAAGCTATTGATTGGAAGATTCATGGGAAATTACCAAAACCATCCTTTGCCTATGCTTGTGCAAATATGCGATTTCTGGTCTAGTAATGCAGTTTTTCAGTAAAGCCAACGGTTACACTTAGGCTATTTGCACATTATAGTATCAACTCATGGCTGTCGATGACTTTGATCTTACATTACTGTTGGCTGATAGGAGCATTAGTTAGAATAGAGCAACTGGATGTCTCTTGCTACACAAAAACAGATGAAGCGCCAATACTTCCAAACCCTATTGTTGGTCGCATGAACTAAAAATTGTTCTCTCCCATAACCATGCGCAGATTTGCTAAAACTCGACTATATTCTATTTATGTGTTCTAAATTTGTACCATTCTTTCGTTTAGGGGCCATCCATATATACGTAAGCAAAAATCCTGGAAAATTGGACCCCTCCCCCTGTTCGCAAGGGTACTTTCTTGCACACACCCCTGCGTACGTACGCTTGACGCAACCCCCCCCCCGAAGACCAGCTGCAGAAAGTGTCTCGACAGCTCCAGGCAGCCCGAATGTCTGCACTTTAGGCCAGATTGAAGGGTGAGTGAGGGCCAATATAGACAAATTATAGGTGTCTCATTCACAGCACAGAATAACTGCACATGGCTTTTATATAATGTAATAAAATGCCATCGGACGACTATAGGACAATACAGAGTTATAAATAGGCTAATGTGGACGTCATAATTAGAAATTTATTTTGCGTACGTACACTTTGTCCCCCCCCCTACCCCCCGTTCGCACCCGTACGCAAAATCGCCTAAATCCAACCCCCTCCCCCTCATTGCGTACGTAATATGTGGACGGCCCCTTATAGCATTTCTATTAACTATAACTGTTTTTGTGTAGCAAGATAACTAATCAGACCTAACTTCAGCGGATAAGGAGGGTTTTAAAATGTGGGCAGAAAGTGTATGCATAATCCCTTGCTAAGACAAGAACCAGGTGTTTTGACGAATTTATCATAAAGCTCGAGTCAGAGTCATTGTTGACAGTTACTGTAGCCTAATTTTCTTATCCTAATTTCTGCATAAGACGCTTTTCCAGACGTCACATATTCATAGATTCGATACAATTGCGGTTAGAATTTGTGCGCCCGAGCGATTAACAACATCTTTAAACCTGTTTTTTAAAGTGAGTAAAGCACCAGGTCAGAATTTCTTTGTCGATCATCGTGTCCTCGATTTTGTTCTGCCCAACAGAAATAATGGGAAGGAAAGATAGGTCAATCAATCGAAAAGCAGGAAATTAGGTCAACGCCTAAATTGATGCATTCTACGGATTACTGTCCCAAAGAGTTTAATGGAAATCAGATCCAATATAATCCGATCCAAGAAAATCTAAACTAATATAATCTAACAATCATCATCATCTTCAGTTTTCTTTACGCCAGCCATTTGGTTCATAATAGTATCGTTCATGCATAGCACAACACTCAAATAAACATTCGATGTCGTGTTTCAACGAATCTTTTCACAGAGGAACTCGAATCCATGTTTAAAATCGCATTAGATAAACCATCGTCTGTTGTAAGTGGTCGTCTAATTAAACTAAGATTAAGTCTTATGATCCAAGTGACACTACATGGACACGAGTGGTGAAGGATGATCTACGTCCACTGAATTTCAACTAGATGTGGCCTGTAGACGAGCTCAAAATGTCATATTCCAAAGTTTTGTTACCAACAGTTTACCGACATCTTATGCCATCAAATCCGTTGACTCCGATTGAAAGAAATTTCTGTGAACAGTTTTCAACTTATCATAGCTAGTATATAATCCGATCAGTAAAGACAATTGGTCAGTTGCTGCTTAGCAACGCTGTGCAATAGTAAAGACGCCAGCGGTGACAGGTAATTCCAGTCCAAAGTCTGAAGAAAGGAGGTGATTGTTGTCAACTACCTGGACATAAGATGTTGTCAAACAGCGGAACTAGCCCATTTACTGCTAGTAACGATGATTAGCGTCGCCCTCTTCCTTCATCCATGCTTGGGAATGACACCTTTCGAGCAGCGTTACCACTCCTTGTTTTTTCCACAAGATCTCTTGTGTTTTTCGATCCGAACTTGGGAATGGAGTTAAACAAAAGCGCTACTGTAATTATTATCTAATGTGGAGAGAACTGAGATCCAATTCGTGAATGTTTTCCATGCCAATTGAAATCTGAAGCCATGTAAAGACGAACTCAATGATCCTAACAGCCAGGTCTCATTAAACACGGAGTATCACTCAACTGCGAATTATGTAGCCTAGGCCTATAACTGAAGTAGTAGTTTAGGCTGAGACACCTTTAAATCGTTTTCTACACGTTATATTAATTCAAAAATTTTCGTTCCATCCTAGCAACTGAACTCCGCCGCTACGTGCACGCTAGTAGTGCCACTGTAACAGTCCCAAGCATGGAGGAAGGATGAGGACGACTCCAATTATCTATGTCGTCTCACAGCGTCGCTAAACTGGAAACTACTTACTTTCTGAGCAATTCTGAGTTTGACCTCACTCTATGAATTTGACATGAATAACGTGTAGTAATAATTTCAAAGATCCTTATTCCATATGGAGTGGATCTTTGACCACTTAGCGACCAGTCTCAGCTCGTTCCATATCCTCTGTCATCTTCCATATCTACAGCCGCAGCAGCAACTGCCGATCGAAGTTAACCAATCGACCGCCATTTTGTCCCTAATGCTTTCCGGGATATCTGGAGACACCATGTCTAATTAGAAGCGAAGACAGCGTCATTATAAGGTCACAATACTTCTTCAATACTAACTACTACTACTACTACTGCTACTACTATTACTACTACTACTACTACTACTACTACTACTACTACTACTACTACTACTACTACTACTACTACTACTACTACTACTACTACTACTACTACTACTACTACTACTACTACTACTACTACTACTACTACTACTACTACTACTACTACTACTACTACTACTACTACTACTACTACTACTACTACTACTACTACTACTACTACTACTACTAGTTCTCTAACAACTACTACTACAGTTTTTACAGACAACGATTTTAAATTAATAATTGATCAGTATTTTTTAGTAAGAGACGGCATTTTTGTCTTTGACTGTAGCGCAAAAATGTCAAAGACCTCTATTGCAAAAATGTCTGCATTGATAGATTTATGTGGTTGTAAAAACACGATTAGCATGATGGTCTATAGTTGTTTGCTCTTTTAATTGGTTTGTCTATCTGAAGAAAGTCACGCGTTGTCTGAATTTGGCGCCAGATGTTTCAATCGTTTGGACTTTTTCCCCAAAGGACGGACGTCATCAGCAGTAATAAATAGCTAGCACTGTCTCTGGTATATCCACCGATGCTTCGAAGTTTGCCGGAAGAAATACTGACGACAAGGAGACGCTTTCCGAGACAAGAAAGTTACTGAGACGAGACGATGAATCGAAAGCTACTGTTGCTGGTCTGTGTGTTGGCGGTGTTTGAAGGTCCGACATAATTCTATTTTTACGATTAAATCCGTTAAGTTGGTAAATTATGTTAGAAAAAACTAACCAGACACGATTTAAAACTTATTCTTGTAACTGTGTTAATTACCCAAGACTGAATGGTTCAAATATCTGTATGTATATATATATATATATATATATATATATATATATATATATATATATATATATATTCACGAATGCAACTAGTGTACTCCTGCTACGGTTTTGATCTTTTATTGCTACTGCCACGATATGAAGATTTGTAATAAACTCGTGAATAAGGTGTCCTGCGCTTTGCTTCAGAGTAGCGCTTAAGAAATGCGGAGTTTACGATTACGATCGAATCAATGGAAACTAACTGAATGTCTGTATAAGTTCAAGGCAACATCTGACGATATTGCCTTCACATGAACTGGAGACTTGGCATTTATTTATTTACGTAATTTATATAGCGCAACTGCATATACATAGGCGCTCTCTGCGCTGGCCTACTTGATGTTAAATGTCATTGAAGAAGAAGAAGAGCAGTCCCTTGAGCATGTCTTCAGGTAAACATGGGTATGAAGTGTTGGCAACTTCATTTCCTTAGACACAACATAATGAGGGCCGATAGTCCCCTTCCTCGCCGTCTCATCATCCCACAAACAACTTAGGATCAGGGCACTCATCAGAAGTCTCGAACTAAATTTTCGTCCAGACGGGGATTCGAACCCCCCGACCTCTCGATTGACACTCCAGCACACCATTCACTACAATAAAGAGTACAGTCAATCGAGTCGTTAAGAACATAAATATGATCAGGAGGCAAAACATTGTACAGAAACTAGAAGTTAGTCGCCCGTGGCAGGCCCACGCACACCCATGGAGCTCAACTAGGGGCCATCCACATTTGACATAACGGCTTACTTATGAGCACGAGTTATAATACTACGTATCTTACATATGTAGAGTACAGAGGCGCCCGCAGTCTTTAAAAAAACTGGACGCACACCTCTCTCGTAAACAAATAATATGGCAGCTTCCCGCTTTGCTACCAGAGATATAAGTAGGAAAATTTAAATAGCTGCTATAGATAGAGTAGTAAGTAGTGACAAGCGTAACAAAAAATTTCAATTTAGATAACATCTAATGCTTTAACATGCCGTATTGCCGTTTAACATCGCATAATAATGCGATGCCTAGCCTATTCCTTGTGTGGATTTGATTTGGTGGGTGGACGCACGTGCGTCCAGTGCGTCACGCTGCGGGTGCCTCTGGTATGCCACACTATCCTGTAGAGTGCAGACAGTCCAGTCTGTTTGAAAGTCGAAATTTAGCTATGGGTCATCCTTCTCTATGACTCTAGTCCAAGTAGTCCTAGGTCGAACATGTTGTCTTCTCCAGTCCCTAGAGTGCTTGTTCGTGGCGGCCCACATGGCTCTTCGGTGGTCTTCTTATACTGGAGCGCAGACAACATGTCCGACGAAGCCTATAGTCTGTACGTCTTCAGACGGTGGCATCGCCCTGTGCCATCGCTGTTCTTCTGCTGATCATGATTATTTTTCAAATGGTGAATTGTTTATTGCACACAACAAAAGCATTACAGTTGCGGTCAGGAGCCAAGAAAAGCTATTAGCTTATACGTACCGTGGAGTCTCTTTCTTGATTAGTACTCAAACATGTGTCTGTTACTTAATTAGTGCTTAAATGACAGTAAAATAAAATTCGACTGCTAATAATTATGATAATAATAACAACACAACAGTAATTATAATACCAATACTATAAATGACAACAACAACAATAATAGTAGCAATGATAGTAATTATTATAGCAATAATAAAAGTAATAATAATAATCAGGTAAATAACGCTAGCTACTAAATGCAGAGCGTGAAATAGTCCGAGGTAGAGATCCGAAAATCATCCTCAGGCACAGCGTATCAAAAGTGTCGTGGTACATTTACTTCTTTACGGCCTCTGTGATGGCCCACGTCTCAACCTGTAATTGTAATTGTAATTATAACTTCCGTTGCCCAGATGTCTAACGTACAAGGCATCAAACGATGGCGCACTAAAACCAAAGCCGTATTCAGGTTAGAACCCAGAAGAACATAAGAGAGCAAGACTATGTAAAATTACTGGCATCATTAGCAGTCTATCGAGCCGTAGCTTAATGCTCAGCTTAGCTGTAGAAGGACAGATGTTTTATATGCTGGGAGACCAAGCAGTATCTGGCGATGGCAATTAAATGTTTGATCTCCTTTGCGCATGAATAATTATAATAATTAAGATGATGATTATAATTGGAATTATTATTCGTATTTTTCTAATAATATTTGTTGTCGCTATTATTGTACAGGTACGTGTGAAGGTTTTAGAGGTGGTTGGTCAGAACCATTTCCCCAAGAAACAACTCTCCCACAAACACCTGCCACAGAAGCACCTGCCACAGATGGATATCCCGCAGCAGCACCTACCACAGAAGGATATCCCACAGAAGTACCTGCCACAGATGGATATCCCGCAGCAGCACCTCCAACAGAAGCACCTACCACAGAAGGATATCCCACAGAAGCACCTGCCACAGATGGATATCCCGCAGCAGCACCTCCAACAGAAGCACCTACCACAGAAGGATATCCCACAGAAGCACCTACCACAGAAGGATATCCCACAGAAGCACCTGCCACAGATGGATATCCCGCAGCAGCACCTCACACAGAAGCACCTCCAACAGAGGCACCAACTACCGAGGCACCCGCTACACAAGCTCCAACGCCAAAAGCTCCAGAAGATGGTTCATCAAAGTCAGTGGGCCCCAAAATATGTCCTCCAGGTCAGCGGTTCGACCCAAATGGAAAATTCATATTATGTCTTCCAGGTCAGTCGCATGACTAAAAAAGAAAAGGAGAATCGAAGCCATCTAAGAACCATTAAGGCAAGGACCAAAATAAGAATTCCTCCATGTTAACGAGCAACCTGTGTTTCATCACAGCGAACATAACTTCAGAAGATTTTATTCGAAAAACTCGCCTGTTTCAAGTTTCTTAGCAACAAATTGAAAACGCAAGATGACATATGTATTTATGGATTTCACAATATCCTTTTTCTGCTATTTACGAATTGAAATTATAAAGAAAAAAATTCTAAATTTATTTATTAATTGATCTATTTATTAGTCTGTAAAACACTTAATGTCTGGAAACGACTCTTTCAACACTAATTTATATACAGTATATATCTTGCCAATAAAAGTTGCAACGAAATGTTTGGCATTTTAAATTATCTATTAACTGATTTATTTATTAACCTGTAAAGTACGGCATATCTAAGGACGACACTTTATTCTTCCTGTAGACTATGGATATCGTTCAGCATCTGAAACTTCCAAGTTTCTTTTGCTTCTCGACGGTTTATAAAATCCTTTCAAAGCTGTTTCTCCATATTATTATTGTTTCTATTCTCACCGTAGCGTCCGGGTTCAATTACTTCAATCCGAATCCAATCTACTCTGATCAAATTCCGTAACTTCAATAACGCCATTCTAGTAACATCCACCATAAACATGTATTCATGTATATTTTATGTGTGTTTAGACATGTATGTATGAATGAATGTATGCATGTTTAATCAAAGCATCAATCTGACATCGACGCAACTTGTTACATAGAAATAATTAGTAGGTGCAAATAACTAGAAATCTAGGGTTGGATTATTGGTGAATGCATATTTAAAATAAGGTTTGATACTTTTTATTAATGGGGAGCCAGTATATAGTTTTTTGAGAGGTTATTAGGTCAGTATAAATTTTAAAGAGTACTCGAGGGATAAAATGTAGATCTAGAGTCATTGAACCATTGAACCATTGAAAAAAGAATAGGGACTGGGAGAAGTCATTGTGGATGATGAGGAAGGTGCTGAAGTACTCAATAAATATTTCAGCTCAGTGTTTACTTTAGAAGAACTAGCCTAACAAAACATTTGTAGCCTGTGGTGAGAACGGATTTACTAAGAAAAATGTGGTGGAGCAGCTGAAAAGGCTAAAAGCCGACAAGATGAACTCCATACAAAATACATAAGTGAAGAGAGGGAAGAAATTGGAGGCATTGGCCCCTATCTCCACAATAAATCAATGTAGACTGGAGAGCTACCACGGAAATGGAAGGAAGCACTCATAGTGCCATTGCTTAAAAACGGAAATAGAAGTGAATCAGGTAACTAGCCTACAGACCAGTCAGTTTAACAAGTGTTGTATGCAAGGCCATGGAAAGAATTATTAAGGATAACATAGTGGAACATTTTAAAGAGCAGGGCAGTCAACATGGATTGACCAGAGGCCGTTCGTGTTTGAGAAACCTGTTGGAGTTCTTTGATGAGGTCTATGAGAAGATTGACGAGGGAAACCTGTAGATATAAATTACCTATATCTTGCCAAAGCATTTGACAAAGTATCTCGTGTAAGGCTGGCCAAAAAGTAACATGATTAGAGGGCAGGCACTAAGATGGATTCAAAGCTGGTTATCAGGTAGAAGACAAAAGATGAGCATAGGTGATAAACAATCTGGCTGGACGACAGTGTTAAGTGGTGTGCCACAAGGATTAGTTCTTGGGCCACTGCTGTTCGTACAGTTATTAATGACATAGACGATGGGATTTTATCTAAAATTTCTGATACCCATCGTCGTGCTCTGCTACTATCGCTCACCTGAGAGGTTGTCCTGACTAAGAAATAAAAGTGTTCGTGAAGATAGAATTAGCATCGCACTCACTCAGGTTGCAGCCTTATTTGAATGCCTAGTTTTGTATAGATGACTAAAATGCTGATGTAAGTGTTGTGTACGAGTTGATATTGTACTGAAGCACCTTTGTCCTCGAGTTCGTATTCATACACAGAGCACCATCCTTCTTAACAAATAGTATTAGAGTCTGGTGCAGAATAATAAAATAAAACGCACAGAGCAAAGAAGAAGGAAATTGCTTTTTAATTACATGAAAAATATTAAGAAATTCTCAACGTATATAGTAAAGAGAAAATAGCCTACATTTCAATACAGGTAATCGCTAGGTTATGATCATTGCACGATATATCGAAACTACACAAATAATTATGATACCAATGAAAAAATGCCATAGTCGCTTATTCTCCGTTGAAACGGAAGATAGTTAAAACTTTGGTGCGTTCAGGTCGCATAATGAGATGAATACGCACTATCTCATTCCTTTCACTATTGTAATGCATTTCCCTGGAATATTGCAAACTGACCATATCTGGCTGTGGAGCAGCTAAATCTAAGAGATTAAATTCAGAATCTAATAGCTCGGCGCTGTCGCCCAGACCAGCTATTCAAAATTCTACCATATGCAATTGAAGCATACAGACCAGTGCAATCTAAACGTGATGAAAAGTGTTGGCGTATAATTCTCCCATTCGTATCGATCTCCTTCAATTCTGCCTCATCTTTGTCGCTGATAGTAGCCAATACAAGGTTTCCATTTGGTTTTTGAATTACACCGAAAATGAACCTGAAACCCTGAATAGCTGGGAACAACGGTATTGCATGCTGCAAGGATCCATTCGCATTATATATGCTTACCACACAAAGATTCGATCCATTCTGTTCTGAAAGAATTATAAGGTTACCGTTGACTGATACGAATAAACGTACAGCAGGGTATGACATACTCAGGTCATTAATCCATAGTGATATGTTAAACCGATGCTGATAATTTCTCGCGATGCGTAAAACTGAATAGCAATGCTTTTCTTGGTTAAGTAAATACACACAGTTTGACACGCTGCAAGCCGCCATGTCCTCTGGAAGTATTCCTGGTAGCGGGATGACATCTTTCACATTCACCATATTGTTGCGGTCGTGAACATTAATAAAGGACTCTTGATGTGTTGGCCTGCAGAGCATAAATATTTCATCTTTCACTGTAGCCACTCTGAAGAAGTTTAACTCGATCGGAGACTGCAGCAACATTTCCAAACGAATCGTCTCCTGAGCTAAAAAAATTAACTCCTTTATTCATTGATGACAACCTTACCGTTCAAAACAGCATTCAAGTGATTATGATGGTGGTGGTGGTGGTGGTGGTGGTGGTGGTGGTGGTGGTGGTGGTGGTGGTGGTGGTGGTGATGATGATGATGATGATGATGATGATGATGATGATGATGATGATGATGATGATGATGATGATGATGATGATGATGATGACTACGATGCTGATGTTGCTGATGAAACAACAATGAGTCTATGTAGGTCTAATAATAAATTCACTTTACGCTGTCCTATAGATCAAGACTCTAAACGGATGTACGTATGTATGCCTGTGTGTATGGATAATATTATATGTGCGTACGTATGTACGGCATTGTACGCATGTACATATTATGTACGTATTATGTACGTACGTAAGTAGGCCTATGTATGTATGATACCTTGTATGCATGCATGCATGTATGTCTCTATGTATGTACGCACGTACCTATGTACGCATGCACGTGTGTACGTACGTTCGTGTAACACTTAGTGAGAACATGCGATTTCGACACAGCTGAGAGACGTAGAGATTGAAGAAGATCGAGACCGCAAAGATATCGGCGTTTGGAAAACATTGCTACTGAAAGATGCTAAAACTGATTTGGACATAGAGGATCACGAATATCTCTGTAAGTTGATCTTTTTATTCGAGTGTGTATCTATAGACCTAATATGAACAGACTTATGAAATGCATAACGCTGACGAATATAAATGCCGCTTGGAGAATTTACTATTTGCATGACGAGAGCGCAGTATGAGCTGCAATTGTCTAGTCTCATCCTTGAATGGAGTTATTATGGAGATGTTCTTTAGTCTTGTGGTTATCGTTCTAAACTGTCTGCTGAATGGTATGGGGTTCAAATCTCTGCTACAGAAGCAATTTATTTAAGATTTCGGCTCGTATTACGTGTACATCGACATCCAATCCAGCTGCAGACATCACGCTGACCGTATATCGTCAGATGGATGAACAGACAGCCAGAAAAAGGCAGCGGGTTGGCCATCCATCCTGATTGTAATCGTAGTCTCGACATTTCTAACGGACTACCGACTTTTTCACTGAACATAATATGCCGAGACTAAGAAAGATGAAGTGTCTAACACTTTCAAATATTTGACTGCCTGAGGGCTAGCTTAAGAGTCATTAACTCACTTACCATAATCCTAATTTCAAGCTTCGTATTTCATGCGATGGAATAATGCTTCTTTTATAAAAGTAACTAAGGATTTTCATCACTTCATGAATTATGAACTAACCAGTGCCGTCTAGAATTTTGTGAACTTCATTTCGAAAGAAGTTCGTCATAAGGATGCTGCTCCATTGCGAACAGACAGTTCTAAGTCGGTCAATCACAAGATCAGCTTTTTCTTTCCACACACTTTTGGCCAGCTTCATACTCTTCACTTCCTCGACTACGGCTTTAACGAGGATACGCTCAAGCATCTCGATCGGTAGATCATGCAGCTGAAGGAAAAGACCAGAATTATTTCCCTACGATCATCTTAAGAACTAAAGAGAAAAAGAATGAAGTGGAAAGATCATTCAGCCGGTCTGTAAACACTACAGCAATCCTAATAATCGAAGAATAATTGAACTTCACCCTGATTGAAGCTCAACTTAAACACGAGACCGAACTGACGCAGCATCAGAGGCCAATGACTTCTTCCTTAATCCATGGATAGGCCTACTGATCACCACATCTTACGTTCAGCGGAGGCAACCAGGAATTGCTTAAATAAAACGATCTCCATGGCGACTGTAGAGTTAGATAGTCAACTTTATAAAGTATAAGTATAGTTGCCATCTTCTTACTTCCTGCTCTCTGTCTAACCAGCTTTATGCTGATGATGTACAGGCTTACACTCACTGCTCTGCCTCTGATGCCGCCACTGCAGTCCGCCTTATGTGCCTCTCCACTGACTCATTGGTGGCCTGGATGTCTTCTAACCGCCTCCGTCTGAACCCCTCCAAGACCCAATATATATGGCTGGGTACTCGCAGGCAACTTGATAAGATTGATCTTGCTAGCCTTGCTACTGAATTCCCTAATGTCGTCTTCTCCACTTCTGTCCGTGACCTTGGTGTCACCTTGGACTCTGAACTCACCCTCCCCCAGCATATTTCGCAGCTGAGCCGGGGTTGTTATTTCCAGTTACGTCAGCTCCGGGTGGTCTCCCGCTCTCTCTCTCCCAAGCACGCAGCTACTCTCGTTCATACTTTCATTACCTGTCGACTTGATTACTGCTGTTCTCTCTATATTGGTCTCCCTCACACTCGACTGCATTGCCTTGAACGCGTTCTACGCTCTGCTGCGCACCTCGTTGGGCGCATCCCTAAGTTTGGTCACGTGTCTGACTACATGCGTGACGTCCTCCACTGGCTTCCTTTTTCGCAACGCATTGTATACCGGGTTGCTTCTATTGTCTGGCAGTGTCAGCTTGGCCGCGCTCCTTTCTATCTACGTGAGCTCTGTTTTCCAGCGTCCGCAAATCTTGGTCGCCGTTCACTCCGTTCCACCGCCCGCGGTGACTTACATGTTCCTTTCGCTCGCACTGCAACCATGCAACAGCGAGCATTCTCCATTGCCGGTCCCACTATCTGGAATGGCCTTCCTGTTGGACTGCGGTCTCTCCCTCGAGACTCATCCACCTCTTTCTTCTCTGCTCTTAAGGCTGTTCTCTTTCGTCGAGGTTGGGCTGGGAGCGCCTCTGAATAGTTGCCTTGAAGAGCGCGCTATATAAATGTCTAATTGATTGATTGATTGATTGATATATTCTTTATTATTTGAAACTGACAGACGCAGTAAGATTACATTGAAACAGGAAAGTACTTACAATCAAGATCTTAATTAAACACACGGTTTAGCAGCCCTAGAGGAGGTTACTGGAATCGATCCGCGAACCTTATGCTTTCCTGGCCATGAGTGTTACCACTACCACTGTTTACCACTCTATCTTCAAATTGAAACCAGGTTAAGAGTTAATGATGCGTCAAGGCTCACCTTTCCATTTTAAGTGCTAGTAATGCTGTTTGACAAGAGAAAAGGCAGGTAAAGCTTAGGTCTATAAATCACATCATTCAAGTAGGCCTAAGTCACTAAGCTTGGATCCAACTTGCATTTTTTGTCAATTCAATTCAATTAAATAAATCTTGATTGCCATTAATGACGGTGATTAACAGCATCAAGCATTGAGTATATAGCTAGAGATTATATTACTTATTAGGATACTAGCAATGAAATTCAAAAATGTGCACTTATGAAGCCCGTACCAGAACATTTAGCGTTCATTCTTCCTAGGACCAAATGACTTGTGTAGTTCATTCCTCCTAGGACAAACTGAAAGGGGAGTTCATTCTTTCTTGGGTCAAATGATTTGTGGAGTTCATTCCTCCTAGGATAACCTGAATGGGGAGTTGATTCTTCCTCGGACCAAATGACTTGTGGAGTTTATTCTTCCTAAGATAAACTGAATGGGGAGTTGATTCTTCCTGGGACCAAATGACTCGGGGAGTTTATTCGTTCTAGGATAAACTGAAAGGGGAGTCCAATATTCCTAGGACCAAATGTCTTGTGGAGTTCATTCTTCTTAGGACAAATTGAAAGGGGAGTTCATACTTCCTAGGACCAAATGAATCGGGGAGTTTATTCATTCTAGGATAAACTGAATGGGGAGTTCATTCTTCCTAGGACCAAATGATTTGTGGATTTCATTCTTCCTAGGATGAACTGACTGGGGAGTTCATTCTTACAGGGACTAACTGACCATGTGGAGTTTATTCTTCCTAGGAGCAAATGACTTGTGGAGTTCATTCTTCCTGGGATAAACTGAAACGGGAGTTAATTCTTCCTTGGACCAACTGACTTGTGAAGTAGGGTGTGTTAATGTGACGGGTTAAATGATGTTTATTCGAACTGCTAGTCAATAAAAATTGTAATTGTAATTACGACAATTTATATAGCATCGTTGGTAGCAAACTACTTCTAGGTTGCTTCACACAAATCTAGCCTCAGAAACAGCTTATAAGGAGCCCTAGCTAGTTCAATTTACAGCTCAAATTAGTTACAATTACATACTATTGATTTGAACGTAAATTAGAACTTAACAAAATCTGTAGCCACACAGTGTCATAGCAAATGTCATTTGCGAGGTCAAATTAATGGACAAAATCAACCATATCATCTTCACTCTGTCCTGCTAGCTTCTGTGTCGGCCCATATGAGCTATCGGCTTACCATTTGACCTTTGATATAGTGGTTCCTCCTCACATGAGTGTACACATGAGCAGCAGCCTCAGTTGTCATTTTCACACACCTTTCCACAGACTGGGTGTATGATGGCCAGTCAGGAACCACCATTGGGTTGCTAAAAGATGCCTTGGTCTCTGCTGTTGCTAGGGAGCAGGTTAAAGGGGCTCAGAGACTCCAGAGCTCCAGTCAATCAGTTGCAAGAGCGTAGTCGCCTCAGAGTTGATGGTTCACATTGCTGCCTTCAAGCTGTGTCATCTCGTCTCCTTCACCTCTGATCTTCAGTATCTTCTCCAATGTATCTCTTCTCTACTGTTCATCCTCACAGAACAACATTCCTTGCATCACAGACTCGCTAAAACCATACCAAGCAGATCTGATCTCTTCACTGTAAGCATGACCATCATCTTCACCTCTTCACTCTGTTCTTTAAGCACTTGTAGCTGGAAAAGGAGATGCTTGCATCCTTGCGTCCTTGTGTCCATTTGCTATTTATTTTGATCACCCTAGAGTGACAACTATCGAGGTATCACATTGAGTTCCAATCTGTCTAAACTCTTTGAAATGTGTTTGCTGGAGCTGCATGGTACCTACTTGCTGATTTCAGACCTACAGTTTGGTTTCAAAAAGGGGTTGGGCTGTTCTCATACATTGCTTGCTGTAAGATCAGTAGTTGATTACTTTTCTAATCATGGCTCTAATGTAAACCTGTGTGCATTAGACATGTCTAAAGCTTTTGATAAAGTCAATCACTATGCATTATTTAGCAGGTTAATGGTCCCTAGTGAGTTTTATGCATCCTCATAAGTTGGTATAGCATGAGTGCAGCATATGTCAGGATGGCACAACATGTTGCCTGATATGATAAATCTAGTCTGTGGAGTTAGGCAGGGTGGTGTCCTCTCACCAATACTTTTCGCTGTTTCTATGAATGATATCATAGAGAAACTGAGTAGGTTCAATCATGGGTGTCGGATTGGGGAGCTATTTTGGGATGCATTATGTATTCTGACGACCTCATCTTGATGTCCGCATCTCTCTGTGACATACAATCCATGGTCGACATTTGTGTGGAAGAATTAGAGAGTACTGACATGAAATTAAATGTAACAAAATCTCAGGTGATGAGAATTTTCCCTTCTTTTCATGCTCCATGTAAAGTGATTAGTGTAAATAGTGTGCAAATTAACTGTGTTGACAAACTTAAATACTTGGGTTGTTGTCTTGTTTCTGCCAAGCCATTAAAATTCAGTTTGCATGAAATGAGAGTAAAGTTCTATAAATCTTTCAACTCTCTGTATCGTAAATGTTGCAAATTCACTGAGCCAGTATTACTGCATCTTGTTAGTGCTTATTGCAAGCTATTCTTGCTTTACGGAATGGAGGCTGTGAGCCTCAGTAACAGTGTACTGAACACACTAAACTACACCTACAGCAATGCCATCTGTAAGATCTTCAAGGTCAGCCACTGCAGTGACCTGACCAGGAATCTAACATTAAGGACTCCTCGATGTTAAGATGAACAAGACTCTTTCGAAGAGGCCCAAATATAGGGAACACATTGGTAAATTTTATGTGTGATCTCCTATGCACATAGTATAATTTGCATTAAGGAAATGTGGACTATGTAGTTGAATTAGTATCTGCTGTCCAGTGAATGCTGTATCATTTGTTTTGTGCTACCATATTTGGTGACTAAATGATTGGTATATATATTGAACCAGTTCATAAAATAGGCCTACACCCCAACACAGAACTCCACAATAATCCTGAAATTGTTCAGATTCTTTCCTTTAGATAATGCTTTGAGATACAAATTCTCTTGAAACTTAGAGCTGTTGTGAGCCACCTGCTGTGGGACACAGTCACACGGGTCGTAACTCCAACAGAACCAGATCCTTTGGCAGCCCTATATTGCTAATTGCAGTGACAATCCTGTAGCAATAGCTTTGATCTGTGCTCAAGTCTTTCATCACTTCATCGCTGAGCTGAGGGAGAGCAGGACCAACACAGACTCGCAAAATCAGGATTGATGTCTAGCTCAGTTACAGAATCCAACACTTTCCCTAAGGGACCTGACCATTTGTTGTTGCTTAGAATCTTGTCATTTAAAGCAGTCACTAGGTGACTCAGTGGCAGTTCTCCTGTGTGCAGATCACGAACAATCCACACGAGCTGCCTTTGCAGCTTCTCCTCGACATAATGCATTACTCGCCTACCCAACCAGTGGTTACATTACAGGAATAACCTTCAATAGCTTGAAGAGCCTTGTCTGCTCTTCTTTCTTTCAACCACTCAACTAGACTATCAGCAATTATTTCAGCACGTTTTTTTCTTGTCAATTGCTTGAACAGGAACAAAATGCCACAGATATCTGTTTTCTGGTTCCATGCAAACTGCATAGTGTTCTTCTTTCACCAAACCTGAATACATCTCGCCATTCCCTTTTGCTTTCAACGTGACCTTGGTTTCATGACGACGCCCCATCAAAGAAAATACAACTGATGCCATTCTGCTGAAGTTCGTCTTCAAACACCAAAGTAGTGTCGAACTGAGTAACATCAATCCACGCAGCAGTAGCAATCTCCGCTGTCTCCCTCAGCCCAGTGCGGTGTCTTAGACTGGCCAGGGCTATGTTGGTTATGTCTGCAGAATTGTATTTTCCCTCTTCCTAGTTTTCACAGAAGCAGCAGACGACTTACCTTCAGGAAGTAAGTACTTTTTGTCTTCATCACTACAACAGTCATTCACTGATTCTTCCATGATATCCTGTTAGTCTTCAAACTCTCTTGGTCCACTTCAAACACTGTCATCTCTTTCTCTTCTGTGGTTCGTTTTCAGTCTTCATTCTCCATTTGTTCTCATCAACCTTCCTTTTTACCTGCCTTTCCTTCTGTGACACTTGTCTTATACTCTCATGGAGGTCAACTGGTTCTATATGATGAGGTCCAACGGTTCCATCTTTTTCTAATTGTCCTAGGAAGAATGAACTCCACAAGTCATTTGGTCCTCGCAAGAATGAATTCCCCTTTTAGTTTATCCTAAGACGAATAAACTCCCAGAGTCATCTGGTCATACGAAAAATGAACGCCCCTTTCAGTTTATCCCAGGAAGAATGAACTCCACAAGTCATTTGGTCCATGGAAGAATGAACTCCCCATTCAGTTTATCCTAGGAAGAATAAACTCCACGAGTCATTTTGTCCTAGGAAGAATAAAAAACTCCCCGAGTCATCTGGTCCTAGGAAAAATTAACTCCCCTTTCAGTTTATCCTAGGAAGAATAAACTCCCCGAATCATATGGTCCTAGGAAGAATCAACTCCCCATTCAGTTCATACTAGGAGGAATGAACTCCACAAGTCATTTGATCCTGGGAAGAATGAACTCCCCTTTCAGTTTATCCTAGGAAGATTAACTCTAGGAGTCATTTGGTCCTAGGAAGAATCAACTCCCCTTTCAATTTGTCCTATAAAGAATTAACTCCACAAGTCATTTTGTCCTAGGAAGAATGAACTCCCTTTTCAGTTGATCCTAGGAAGAATGAACTCCACAAGTCATTTGTCCTAGGAAGAATGAACTCCCCATTCAGTTTATCCTAAGAAGAATAAACTCCCCGAGTCATTTGGTCCTAGGAAGAATCAACTACCCATTCAGTTTATCCTAGGAAGAATAAACTTCTCGTGTCATTTGGTCCTAGAAAGAATGAACACAACTTTCAGTTTATCCTAGGAAGAATAAACTCCCCGAGTCATTTGGTCCTAGAGAGGATCAAGCCCCATTCAGTTTGAACTCCACAAGTCATTTGATTCTAGGAAGAATGAACTCCCCTTTCAGTTTATCCTAGGGAGAATTAGCTCTAGGAATTATTTGGTCCTAGGAAGAATCAACTCCCCTTTCAATTTGTCCTAGGAAGAATTAACTCCACAAGTCATTTTGTCCTAGGAATTATGAACTCCCTTTTCAGTTTATCCTAGGAAGAATGAACTCCTCGAGTCATTTGGTCCTAGGTAGAATGAACACCCCTTTCAGTTTATCCTAGGAAGAATAAACTCCCCGAGTCATTTGGTCCTAAGGAGAATAAACTCCCCTTTCAGTTTATCCTAGGAGGAATAAACTCCCCGAGTCATTTGGTCCTAGGAAGAATGAACTCTCCTTTCAGTTTGTCTTAGGCAGAATAAACACCCCGAGTCACTTGGTCCTAGGAAGAATCAATTCCCCATTCAGTTTATCCTAGGAGGAATGAACTCCACAAGTCATTTGATCCTAGGAAGAATCAACTCCCCTTTCAGTTTATCCTAAGAAGAATAAACTCGCCGAGTAATTTGGTCCTGATAAGAATCCACTAGGGAAGAAAGGAAGAAAGAAAGGAAGGAGGGAGGGATGAAAGGAAGGAAGAAAAGAGGGAAGGTTTGAGGGAAGAAATGAAGGAAGGAGGTGGAATAATGGATGGAGGGAGGGAAGGAAGGAAGGAAGAAAGAAATAAAGGATGGAAGGTAGAAAGAAAGGAAGGCAGAAAGAAAGACTAATTATTTCTGAATGTTATCACGCCCCTAAATGCATGATATCCATCCCTTTAAATCGAAATTCGCACACTTCCGCAAACAACTCCTTCCTCCTCTGTACAACTTATCCATCATTATAATTTCTACATTTTAGACAGGTTTCATGTTTTATGATATCATCATCATAGTCATCATCATTCATCATTATCAACAACACCAACCACGTCGTCATCATCATCGTCATCATCATCATCATCATCATCATCATCATCATCATCATCATCATCATAATCATCCTTGTCGTCATTCATCGTCGTCAAAAACGCCAACAATTTCAGCATCATCACCATCATCATCAATAACAACAGCCACAACGTCACCATCACCAACAACAACATCGCCATCATCTTCAACAACAACATCATCATCATCGAGCCCGCCATTAATCGGCGAATACCGTAGAAGTGCCAGTAGGTCCTTTATTTCATGTAGTTTATTTAGTATGCTACGACAATTCGGGTGCATTACCTAGAGGAGTGTAGTTGAAAGGGTGAATTTTGTTGATAGAGAAAATGAGGTCGAGTAGGTGCACGATAGCATAAGTTAGGTAACTGAAGATATTACAAGCTGGGTCGATATCGGGGCACTTTAGAAGAGATCGATTGTTAACTTCGTCTGCTAAGAAGATCAAGAGAACTAGTTGAGGTTATCAGCATCATATGATCCCTCCCTATTACTCGTCCAGCGTCGTGTCAGTTTTTCAGTCTGGGTTTTGGGGGAGTGACATATGCAACTAGGACAGTCTCAGAGTCCGGCTACATGTGCCTGAGAGTATCCTGTTAGACCGCATGAGTGACGGTGGGTTTGGTCTAGCTTTGTAATTGTAATTTGAGGGTATTTATCATGTGATTGGTGTTTACAGAGCATGCGCGCATTAAAGACTAACAGAAAAAAAGTATACTCAGACCAACACATGTGCCATTTACCTTATAATATCTAGCCTATAAGCTAGTTAATGCATGAAGGGGTTTCAGCCTTCACCTATCAGTTTGAGTAGCGCAGAATACATGTCTAGACGTGGCAAATATGGTAAGAATATTGCTCGGCCCCTGCTTATCTGAGGGAGCTTTGTGGTTCCAACATGGATGTGTGGTGCCGCCGTTCTCTCCGCTCCTCCACGCACGGTGTGTTGCTTGTCCCCCACGCACGAACCTCTATCATGGAGTAACGTGCTTTTTCTGTGGTTGGCCCTGCTGTCTGGAATGGGCTACCTTTAGCTGCGTAGGGTTCTGATACGTATTATTCCAACCTTAAGACTGTCCGTTTAATTCGAGGCTGGGTGGGGAGAGCTCCTGGGTAGATACCCTAAGAGGCGCTATAAAACTTCTTGCAATGAATGAAATGCCTGTAACAACGGCAACTCCAGAACGTACCTTTATAGCCATGAACATTTTAAAAACCTATTTATGCTCAAGATTGACCGTCGACAATATTCAGGGATTGGCTATGGCTTATATTCACAAGATGGGACAATCATCAACGGATGTTGATAGGGTGAGTAGGCCTACTCACCCTATGATAAAATTCTAGCTTAGTTTCTGTTCGTATGACTTTATATATGAATAGCAAATAGTTAATAAAACTGTCGCATCTCGAGTAAGATAAACTGCAGAGAACTTTATCATGGAGGATATTTGCCTTTAGTCAACAAGACATGACAAATTATGAACAAAACAACAAATGTCATGTCGCCATTGTCGCTCTGCGATGGTAGGCTGCAGAGGCGCCTTTAGAGAAAATGGGGTCCTAGGCGCAAACATTGTTGGGACCCTTCTGAACTTGTAGACTGAGAGTCTGGTGGTATTTAGCATATATCATGTGCAAAACCCACAGAGTTGAACTGTAAAAAAAGAAAATAGCGGTAGCCCTAGTTATATTTAATATAAATCAGAATTCAAAAATGGTACCTTTTTATAACTGAAAAAAAATTTCATTCGTTTGGGGCCCTCCGAGATTTGTGCGCCTTGCGTAAACGCGCCTCTGGATAGGCTACAGGAAAGGGTCAACATTGTCCAGCGTTTTCTATCTCGGTCCCAGATGGTCCCAGATAGTCCAATCCACCCAATAATGTCAAGCGAGGATATTCTTGGTCTACCGCGGTTGTGAAACCCTTCTACAAGACCCGTCATAAGATGTTGTCCCTCGGCTGCCTCATGATTTGTCCGAAGTACCTTAGCTTGCGGGTTCAGACGTGGTTAAGAAGTTCGCTTTGGGTCCTCGCCAGCGTGTATACTTGTTCGGTGGTCATTCTTTTTGTCCAGGGAATTCTTAGCATGTTTCTGACGCACTTGTTCTAGAACGCTTGGGTGTGTTTCTATTCTTCTGTTATTAGCGTCCAGGCCTCACATCCGCATGTTGCTGTCGGCCATGCCAATGCCTTCATCGTCCGTAATTTGGTGTCATTATGTGTTGACTTGTTCTTCCATATTTAACCATAGTTAATAAAACTGTCGCATCTCGAGTAAGATAAACTGCAGAGAACTTTATCGTGGAGGATATTTGCCTTTAGTCCACAGGACATGAGAAATTATGACAAATTGATTACGTATCAACAAATACATTTTACAACGTTTCAGTTCGACCTAAAAGATTAGACAAGGACACAGGCTAAGTGTTTAATCAATCAATCAATCAAGCAATCAATCAAATCCTTAGCTGAAGCAATTTGAAAACAAAGCAGTATAACATAAAAGTATCAGCATTTGCAACAAAAGGGGACCCAGAAGGTATTTAAAAAAATCCCGCTATGTAGGGCCACCTAAGGTTCAATACTATCACAATAAATGTCATTATAAAAGTCTTTCAATCAATATTCTAATCAATTGCTTCGATCAAGAAAAAAGAAGTGAACAAGATAAATCTAAATTAAAACTTAATTAAATGGTATATGTGGAATCCAAAACAAAATTAGTGCAATTGCAGTAAACGGTTAGGCCCTAACATTATACAATTATTAAGTGCATTAGACATGACACGAGTGCACACAAACAAATGGTGAAAAACATGAAAAAAACACGAATATCACGAAGAACAAGTTAAGGAATCGAATACTAAGATAAGCAAAAAAGAAATGATGATCACAAGTCTGTTCAAGAAAACTCAATGATGAAAATTGTAAACACGACAAAACTAAATGAGCTATGACTCCAGTAGGATTGCGCGCAAAGATTTGTTGAACAAGTACAAGTTAGGCAGTTTACGAGTATTATATGATAGACTGTTCTATGCAACAGGGCCAGCGCATTTAATCGAGAAAAGCCGTGAGTTGGTCCGAGCAAATCCTGCTCGATAATCACCTCTTGTTCTGGTGTGATGAGAATGTGAGTCGGACACACTAGGAAAATAATCTTTAAAGGCAGGTGGCAGTAAATTATTGGCAAAGCGAAATATAAATTCACATATCTGTAATTTATTAATCTGTTCAATTTGTAAAATACGAAGATCTTGAAATATCTGTCCTGTGTAAGAGTTGTAGGGACTACCGGCGATAATACGGACTGCCCTCTTCTGTAGTAGGCCCCTATATACAATCTCTTCAGCCTGGTTTGGTAATTGGAGGCCCATACGATATTGCAATAAGCTAAATAAGGAGAGATGAGGGAATAGTATAAATTAAACATAATATTCCGGGGTAACAGGCAAGATATACGAGATCATATTCCCACATTCTTGGCAATTTTATTGGATATGTGCTCAATATGATGATCCTTCCATGTGAGGTGTTCATCAACGTAAACACCAAGAAATTTGGTAGACTTAACTTGCAGAATAGGTTTATTATCAATGGAGATGGTAAAATATTGACCAGGGATAGATTTTCTATGATAGCGCATTGGTTTTCATCTGGCGTAGAGTGCGAGAGGTACAGAGATCGAGTCCCATAGTCGGACATGCTTTGTAGGCTGCAATTTGCGCCGTGTATTGCAGGCTGTCTGTTCTATTAGTAGTTAAGGTTTATCGCATAACATGTACATGTACAGCGCAGTGCGTTTGCAGGCTCTTAATTAAAGAATAAATATTATTATTATTATTATTGTTATTATTATTATTATTATTATTATTATTATTACTATTATTATTATTATTATTATTATTATCTGCGACAGCTGTTTACGGTCCAACCGCTTAGCTCAACCCGCTCCTCCCGCCCTAACACTTCTCCGCCCTTCCGTCACCTCATCACTAAAATTTGCAGAAATGCTCCATATCCATAGCTGTTCCGCCCCTCTGGAACAAACTCCCGCCAGTACTGCCACAAATATCTGATACGAACTCTCCAAAACCTCACCTCTTGCTATCTTTCCACAGGTCTTTCACTCAAAACGGAAAACACTGCTCTTCCACAATTCCTATCCCGATTCCTCCTCTTTCGCCTATAGCCACTATGTCAATTCAATTCTAAACACCACCCACCTTAGCCGTCTGACTGTCTGCCTGATTGACCTGTTGAATCTTGACCTGGAACCGATTTCACCCCCAGGCCTATCGATTTTGATTTGAATAAGCGCCCATGAATTCCCGCGACTTCGCTTTTGTGGGCGCTTAGAAACCTCGAGACTATGATTACGAGTCGAAATCATCGTTGAAAAATTTGAGGTAAACAAGAGACCAAAATGTACTCCATTTGGCATCAAATGCCTAAAATTGCGTCGGCTTCTGGGGCTCCGCCCCAGACCCCGCTGGAATGGATGAGTTTTCAGTTCTGATTTCTAACATCTGAAATCTCAGTTTCTTCACATATAATATAGTCACATTTTTTCACAGATCGAGATGGTTTAGGTAGTTTTATTTCGAAATCATCATTGAAAAATTGGAGTTAAAATGAGTCCAAAATGTACTCCATTTGGCAGCAAATGCTCAAAATTGCGTCGGCTGAGGGAGCTCACGACGCTCCCCCAGACCCCCTTGTCGTTAGGGGCTTCTTGCCTTCGCAATCGCGGCTTCGCGCCTTCGGCGCTCGCAATGCTTTTGTTACGTATTTCTTGCCCCCCCCAACCTCGTAGCTCTGGCGACGCCACTGGTGATCAGATCTCCACTTTCTAAACCAACTCCTTCTATATCTGTATGGATTTGAATATGAAGTGTTGCACTGATTCACCTTCATCGCCAGTTATGTATACTGTGCGAGAAAATGGTTTCAACGAGTTTCTGTCGTTTTAATCTGTTAGAAACCATTGTCTCTTGACAATAGAAGAGTTGTCTAACACATCCCGAGCAGGGCTGCTGAGGATTTCGACGTACTCATTGCGTGTGTTGGTGGGTGTGTTGAGTGCCGCGCTGTATAAGTTATTAGATGAGAAGGTGCATATCCAACAGCAGGAAAATGTTTTTATTACACATTGTCAAGCATTTATTACATGTGAGAGAGACAAACACACAGACAGACAGAGAGACAGAGAGAAAGAGAGACAGACAGAAACAGACAGACAGATAATATTATGTATACCAAATTATGATAGATTATGATAGATAACAAATATGAGGATTTAAGGTTCGGTCGTTCGAAGACCAGTGAGGGGAGGAAGAGAATATACAATATATATTAGGGTGGTTCTGACTTTCATGGGAAAAAATTAAAACTTTTTTTTTCTTGACTTTCCGCTTTTAGTTGTGTTCCAATGAATATAAAAGAAGTATGTAAAAAGTTATAGAACATTATCTTGTCATTTAGGGGTAGCTCAATAACATTTAAATTTGACATAATGGTATCTTAAAAGAAATGTTTGCATTATCCATTATTTTTACTATTTTCTTACGTAATGAAACAACAGTGTTTATTTGTTGTTGTTATTATTCAGTGAACATGCTGCTAAAGTAGTAGTTCTAAATAATTTCAATTGATTAGTATGACTTTAGGTTATTATGTAATAATAATATATGGCTCACAAATCATTTGCTTAAGTTTATTTTGACATAAACATTTCTTTCTTGCACTCTGGAAAGTTGCGTCTATGATCATGCACTACTTGAAGGATATACTGTTTCTGGTTTTC
>OY744603.1:1889665-1931069 GCA_963556255.1 Allolobophora icterica
TCGAAACCAATGCCGCGGCCTTATCACTTGATGACAGCTGTTCTTTGGAAGACATCTGTTATTTTAGTTGGACGCTTTACCTGTTTTATGTTTAACTTTGAGACGGAAATTTGGCAAGAAGGAAAAGAGTTTACGAGCGATGTTGCTCACTTTGGTTTGGTTCTTGATAATGAACGAATCTTTGTCATCGGAGGAGGAATCTTGGAAAAGGATAAATATTGCAAAACAACATGGACATGCAGAGATGACATACGTTATGTTCCTCTGCGGAACATCCTGGATGATAAACCTATTGAGTGGAAGATTCATTGGAAATTGCAAAAGTCATCCCTTGTATACGCTTGTGCAAATATGCGCTTTTTAGTCTAGCAAATAATACTGACATCTTTGGACGGTCTGCGTTTATCGGGCCAATCTTTAATGATAGCGCATTGGATAACATCTGGCGTAGAGTGCGAGAGGTACAGAGATCGAGTCCCATAGGCGGACATGCTTGTAGGCTGCAATTTGCGCCGTGTATTGCAGGCTGTCTGTTCTGTTAGTAGTTAAGGTTGATCGCATAAGATGTACATGTACAGCGCAGTGCGTTTGCAGGCGCTTAATTAAAGAATAAATATTATTATTATTATTATTATTATTATTATTATTATTATTATTATTATTATTATTATTATTATTATTATTATTATTATTATTATTATTATTATTATTATTATTATTATTATTATTATTATTATTATTATTATTATTATTATTATTATTATTATTATTATTATTATTATTATTATTATTATTATTATTATTATTATTATGTACACTGTGTCGTATTTTAAACTTTTGCTGCTTTTGACATTGACCTTGCATTATCGTCAGCTAAAGGAAGGAATAATTATTAGGTTGACTTTTGAGGTTAGAGTTTCGGTTTGGAGATACCACATGGAGTCTAATACGCTGAATTTCAACTAGCCCAGATTAGAGATAATTTTAAACGGGTTGTGGAAGCAGCATATATTTCCAGAGAGGCACGTCATAATGATGTTGATCAAATATACAATGATAATCTGCACTTTGAAGCAGTCTTGTTGTCAAGACCTTAAACCTCAAGACCAAGACTTTGAACCTCAAGACCGAGACCAAGACCCAAAAATCACATTCAGGCGAAGACTTCTTTTCCTTACAAAAAAATTGTCGCTATTTTGATGAAAACGTGAGTCTTATTTTATTCAGGTAAATTAACTTTAAATGCGGACTGCAGAGAATTCCGAATTCGCATTTACAAAACTTCTTCATGCAAAATGTTATTCCAAATGCCTTTTTGTATTTTATAAAAAGCGGTCAGAATTTTCTGACCAAGACATGCCTTGTGGGGCCTCATAAAAATTCCGCCATGTGAAAAAATACGTTCTACAGGTGCTGAAGTCGCTGGCACACACAGTAGATTTTCAAGCACTGGATGTAGGGGAAAGGCTTGTATTATGGGCCACCGTGTAATATGGGCTTCGGCTGTTTTTCCCACCTATCATGTCTGCGAAAAGCTCTTACCGTGCGAAACGATCCGTCTACTTATTTCAACTTCATGTTGTGAATTTGAGCTGTTGGCAATAACTTCTACACGAATGGTAACATTTTTCAGTTTTAGTACATATTGCTTATAAAATTGGTCCAACTTCAGCAGCTGTTGTGTAGCTTAGGATTTCAGCTATGCTATGCCGTGTGGTTTCAGAAGGTAGCAATTTCTTAATCAAATATAAAAATAGTTTTGTTGGGTCTATAAAACATTCGACGGTCACGCTATAACTGATTTCCCCGAAGCATACCATGTTTGTAATATGGGCCTGCGATGGAATGTGTATTATGGGCCAGCCCATATTACACATTCCATCACAGGCCCATGTATTATGGCCTGTGTAATATGGGCCAACCCATATTACACGAGCCATAATACATGGTAATTGTAGCTGATTTCACAGTGCAATTTGTTTCATTTTGTTTTCGTTTTACACACTCTTTACGGACAGTTTCAATATGGAAGTTGTGACAAAGACTAGAGCCACCAAAACAGTCGTATCTAAATCAACCTTGCTAAAGAAATGGACCAAAATAAAATCAAAATCAAAACAAAATACAAGTTTAAAGGAGACATCGAAAACGACCAGAGCATCCCTGATCTCACAATTTGTAGTATGTGGGGGAGTCATACGAAGATTACTGGGTGCAGTGCACAACATGTCAACGCTGGTCGCATGAAGACTGCAAATTTTAACCATCCTAAGTTTTACTTCTGTGACAATTGCCAACCTTTGCCTAAAACTTCTGACATAAATTTAATACCAGTAAACAGCTCGGAAACGTTGCAAATTGCATGAACTGAGAATATCAAGCTCTGAAATATGATAATTGCCTTAAAACTTTAATCATTTTCATCTTCTGTTGCAAAATCAGGCAGTTGTCTAACACGTGTAACAGTATTGTTTTACCTCTACAATGGTGGCCCATATTACACACGTGGTTGTGTAATATGGGCCATTTTTGGTATTTTAAAAATAATTATTTAAAATTTTATTTACATCAATTAAGCAATCATTCCTTTACATTTGGTCATAATTAATGCCAAGTAATGCATGGAATAAACAAAACTATATACTCAATTGCTCCTGTGCTAAATAATCTAACAATTTGTTAGGTGGCCCATAATACAAGCCTTTCCCCTAAATGTACAAATCGTGAGCCTTTTTGAAATCCTTCCATGGTTTGTCTGGCTTCAGGAAAAGTGTCGGCAAGGCTTCCAGACACAGCATAACTTAGCTGCTGCTGCCGATGGATTTTCCTGGCCAACAAGACTTGCATTCGTCCGTAGGTATTTGTCGTAGGCTATGATGCAAACAGGCTGCTCATATTGACAGCCGGTCTTGGTCTTGGTCTTGAAAAACCAAGACCAAGACTTTGAACCTCAAGACCAAGACCAAGATCAAGACTTTGAACCTCGAGACTGTGACGATTCTCTAAGACCACACAATTATTCTTGCCCACACTACTTAATGCATGTTAATATATTATAGATAAGAGTAAGTTTATAGCATGCGATGTAAGATTAATGGAGCTATATAAATGTAATTCATTTAGTATGCCAGCAAGATAAAGCCAGCATTATAAGATAATAATGAAATTTAAGGTACAGGGGCAGATCATATCTTCAAAGAAGCGGCGAGATAACGTGGACTCACCTCATTGGTCAAACGGAAACATTTCAGTTAAGTTGCTATGGTGATAACAGCTGACGCGTCGGGAGCTTAGCAACGAATGGTGACGATGTACGGAGTTAATTCAGTTGTATGTTTGGATTTCGAATGATCTAGTCGATTTGTGAAATCGCGGAGGCATCAACTCGTTGAGTTCGGCTAAGACGGCTGTTGTAATCCGTAGTTGGCGAACTTTGTTGTGAGATTAGTTCGGGTGAACTAGTGAGTCGTGCAGTCAGACTGTGAATATAAATTCTTCGAATGAAACGCTTGCGAACGGGAACGGTTACGAGGCGTGACTTTCTTATATAGAAACGTCGTCAATTCGAACGATCCACAGTTAACGGACTTCGTATGTTTTGTTGCGAGTGAAGTGTATGTGCTTTCGAAGACAGTAAAGCCTTCATTCGAACTATAAACTTCGATCTCTACGAAGGAGACAAGGGATTATGTGGAGTTGAAGACAGTGGTCAATTTTCGTAATTCAACGCGGAGAGGAATTGACTCAGGTGACTCATCTGTCAACTGCTGGGAGAACAGGCGAGTGCACAACGACACGTGAAGAAACACAGGAACGTGAGAAGTTTCGTTGATACAGACTTTCCTGGGGAGGTTAATTATAGGCAATAATAAGATCAATGTAATAAATGCTGGCTAAGTAAGAGATTCGACATTAAAATCAAATACATAAATTGATAGAGACTTAAAGCTTCTTAAATGTTGTGTTGACTATACATGTCATTACTTTGAATTTGACATTATATACATATCTATCAAAATGTACATTCGAGCCTTTGTCATTAATCTATTTAGCGTGACTAGTAAGCCTATGAATTTCCAGACCAGGTGGGGGCAAAATACAGTTGATATCTAAGGTAGACGTGGGTGCAGATTCATATAGCACTAAGCACTCTTTATTTAGAGGGTGGCGCTACAGAGACCAAGACCAAGACTTTTGGTCTCAAGACCAAAACCAAGACTAAGACTTTTAAAAACGAACTCGAGTGCACTCGAGACCAAGACCTTGGTCTCGCGGACAACAAGTCTGCTTTGAAGGTGTCTGAGATAACTCAGTTATTTAATGAAATCCGCATTATTCCACAATAAATAGTAAAAAATGTATAATTCCGTGATAAATATATACATATATATATATACATATATATATGTATATATATAATTATTCTCTGTTCGATAGAGGGCTACAAGCCTACAACTCTAGGTTCTATAGATAGCCTACTCTATGCCTTTGTTATGGCGGCCTCGTGAAAGTGGAAAGGGTTGATTGAACACATTTCATTATTAGTTGATGTTTTGACTGAGCAAACCAACTCTTTCTTTAAAATAAATCGTTTAATCTATCAGAGAGTAATTAACTGTCACTGTTCAATGTGTAGCGACATCTTGCGGTTTCCATGTGGGCTAACACAACCTTACGTATCTTCCATGGCAAAATTAATCTCCAGCAGTCCACGCGTATCGTTTAGACTTCATGAAGGTTTTAATTGGAGTTCGACTTAATTATTATATTCTTTTAATTTCATAAACTAATGTATCTGCTAAGCTATTTCGATCAGTATAAATGACTTCTGCGTTGTTAACAGGTAACTATTGATATCAACGATCTTTGATGAAAATATTTTAGTGAAAATATTGCTTGTGTTATATTTAGTACCTACATGCTAAAAAATAAACATACATTGCTCAGTTAGCCTAATCATAATGCATGTGTAAGTAAAAAAGAGGTCACGGCCACAAATCCTGAAATTAGAGTTCGTATTAGGCTACACACCTTTTAAATATATTGCTTCAACGTTATAAAGGACATGTTTACATTACAATACCATTCATCTCTTTTCTTGTATGGCTAGGTCGAAGTGAACGGTTCTAGCAGCAACTAGACGTCGCCACTAAGCGATTAGCTATTGTAATTGTAATAGTAGGCCTAACCGAACATTTATATAGCGCCACAAGAATCAGCGGCGCTCTAGATCCGGACTCGCATTAATAATCCACTGCGCGTCATTAAATATATGTGCATTTACAATGACTTGACGCTATTTGACATCATTTGAACGCTTCTTCTCTTCTTTAAGTTCTCTGCCCTTCGGCAGGTTTCCACTTCCAATGACGCCATTCCTCTCTTCGCTGTGCTTTTCTCTTCAGTCCGCTGTATCCTTCGGTCATCATCCATCCCAGCATCATCTGTCGCGGTCTTCCTCTCCTTCTCCTTCCCTCAAATCTCCCCTCTATGATTTCTCTCAAGAGGGAGTCTCCTCTTAATATGTGTCAAATCCAGTTCTTTTGTCTTTCTCTTAACGTTGTCATCAGTGATCTTTTTCTTCTACTCTTTGCAACACCTCTTCATTTGTCATTCGCTCCGTCCAGCTCACCTTTTCCATTCTTCTCCATATCCACATCTCAAAGGCCTCCAATCTCTTGATATCCTCTTTCCTGATGGTCCACGTCTCCGACCCATACAGTACCACACTCCATACCAGTGCCTTGACAAGTCTCTTATTTAGATCTTTGCTCGGTCCTCCTCTCATCAACTCTCCTCTTTTCGTGAACGCGTCATTTGAACGCTAAAAGAGCCTAATCTAGATACTACGCTCTGCAATAATATCGTCCTTTCTCCAATCTATCTTTCCTATCCAAGACTCTCTCGTCTCTCTTCAGCTCCTTCCTTATCTTGAGCAATCTGATCTCCTTCCTGTTAATCAGTCAGGCTTTAGGGCCCATCGCTCTACTGAGACTGCTCTTCTCTCTCTATCCTCTCTGAAATCTACTCTGCTGCTGACAGGGCTGAACTTACCCTTATAGCTCTTTGTATGTTTCTGCAGCCTTTGATATCACAATATTCTCCTTCAGCATCCTGAGACTTCATATGGGTTACAGGGTCTTCCTCTTTGCTTGTTTCGATCATAATTATAGTCTGAACGAACCCGCATGATTATATCGGGTGACTCTAGGACAAAATGGATCCACATTAAGCTAGGCGTTCCTCAATGCTCTGTTCTTTATCACTCATTCATTCACTCATTCATTCACACAATAACCGAACCACGCTCAAATAATCAATCACCTATTCGTTCATTCATTCCCTCACTAACTCATTCGCTGTTTCGCTCGCTCACTCTTTTATTCATTCAATTACTGACTCACTCCTTCACTCACTCACTCGAAAGAATTAAGTAAAAAAATAGAAAAATTAAAACAAAAAATGAATTCTTTATTATGTGTATACTCTGAATGACGATACACTCTGGTAAATTCAGCATTTGTAAATATTAGGCAACTATAAGACACCTTCAAATGCGATTCCAGATATAATATATACGTCATTTCCGTTCATTCTCCAGCTTAATCCTCAAAGAAGAAGTAACTTCTCCCACCTAAAAGTAAATCGATGCGAACGGCATTAGGAGCCATTAAAACATCGTTAATAACGGAAACTAATATTGTTTTAAATGACTTAGGTAGATGATAAGCATATTTCGGAATTGAACTTCAGAAATTCAGTCGAACGGTGTTGAAATTGAAAACAACTGTTGCAGAAATACAGAAATACCAACAAAAATAAATCAATTTATCACTCACTAACTTAGTCATTCACGAACTCTCCCAATGACTCGTTAGTTCGCTGAATCACCTAATCACGCTCAATTGATCAATCATAAATCACTAACTCACTCGCTGTTTCGCTCACTAACTCTCTCATTTCTTCAATCGATCACTGAATCATTTAATCAGTCAATCAGTAGATCAATCAGTAGATAGAATATATAAATGAATAACTAACAAAACTTCCAATTTCTATTATAATTGTGGTTTAGACCCTGGATGGCGATAAACACTGGAAAGTGCAGCACTTCGAAATATTAGGTTGCGATAAAACACCTTTTAATCGTGCTTTAGGAAATTACATATTCGAGAGTTTCGTTACAAATGAAGTGGTCAGATATAGGTAGATCGAAGCGAACAGTCTTGGGAACCATTAACCTTCGCAGTGGAGTAAATAATTACCGCAGCGGTGTTTGGATGTTGATTGCGGAGCAACTGTAGGTAGGTATAATTTGTCGCTCCAGGTGTTTACAAGTTACCACCAATGACATATTTTGACAGCATACCCACCACATTGTCAAGTCCTGGGAAAAAGACTTTACAATCCAAAGTGTCCTGGGATAAAAATTTACCCCACTTCGTCGTCGACATCGTTATTTTTTCGTTCATACGGCAGATATAGCCTACTTTTTAAAGATATGAGCTCATAAGTGATCTGCAATCAAAAATCAAGTGTGGAATCTACCATGGAATTGAGTGTTAATAGTTTCATAATTGTGGAGAGTTTAATTTCCAAGATGACGGCTAATATGGCCGCCAAAACAAAAATATGCATATCTCAGCTCATAAGTAAGCTACAATGACAAATAAAGTGTCAATTCTGACATTTCCAAGGTCAATGAATCGATTTATCGTAGTGGCAATAGTGTGTGAATACTACTGTTCAAGATGGCGGCCAACACAAAAGTAAGTATATCTCGGCTCGTAGGCAAATGAAGTGTCAATGACAAATGAAATGTCAACTGTAACATATTCGAGGTCAAGGAATTCATTTATCGTAGTGACAATAGTGTGGGAATGCTACTGTCCAAGATGGCGGCCAATATGGCCGCCAAAACATAAAAATATGAATTATCAATCAACTGACTGATCGGTCACTATTGCCACTGCCACTGGCGTAAACTTGTCCAAAATATTGGAGGGGCATGGGGTCTGGACCAGAAAAACAAGTTTTTCAATATGAAGTTGGTTTTTCGTTGTTGTTTTTTTTTCGTTTTTTTCGTTTTTATGGCTTTTGTAGTTTTAGTTGTGTTTAAGATTTTCTGATTTCGGATCATAAGAATCATGAAAAATGGCATCAACAAGAGCCCCAACTCAGTTTAATTCAGTTGCGATTTCCGAAAATTAAAAATCATTAAATCAATGTTATTAAAATAACTTCTACAAAAATTAGAAATTTTATTTTTTTAAAACAAACAACAAACAAATTTTGTGGTTTTCTTTTTCTTTTGGTTTTGTTTAAAACCAAATACCGAAAAAACTTTTTTCACCTCTGGTCTGGACAGTCAGCAGAGGCTTCCGGTTTACGTTAATGTGTATGAAATGGGGCGTTTTGTCTAGATATAAATTTGTTTCATATTGAAGATATTGAAGATAAAAATAAATCTTTGTTTATCTTTATGAATTTCTTATAGTATTTCAGTTTTGTGTCTCTGATTTTCTGTTTCTGAAGAAATTTGTCTATATTAAAATATAATATTTTAATATTTTAAGAAATTCTCCTCTCGATTTTTGGGGGGGCATTGCCCCGTCTTCTCAATTATTGGTGGGGCACGTGCCCCGGCTGACCCCCAGAGTCTACGCCTATGGCCACTGCGATAAGTCGATTCCTTGACCTTGGAAATGTTATTGACGCTTCATTTGTCATTGCAGCTTGCCTACAAGCTGTGATATACATAGTTTTGTTTGTTGGCGGCTATTGTTTTAAGTGAACTGCAGATGCTCAGTCAATCGGAGGAAGAAATTTGAAACAAACCCATTTATTTGCTGCTTTACAAGAAATAAAGAAATGGCAACGAACGTAAAGTCTTAGAGACGCTTAGGTACGTCCGGCGTTTCTTTAGCGCCTCTTTAAATCGAATCAGAGGGGCTATTAGGTAGACAGACACAGAGACAGAGAAACATACAGATAAACATACACGGACGGACAGATATTCTCATTTTCAAGCTTCGAGAGCGCCACAATTTCCGACTGAATCTCATTAAATAAACAAACAGCACTAACAATGAAGGAGTGGAGGATGCCTCAGAGGGAAGAAAAGTCGTTCTAAGACGTTGTTGTTCTCTGTTATAGCCTCCTTCCACTGCTTGCAACCCCTACTGATATCAAGTTCTCCAACCGAGCCATATCTGACACAGCACCAAGCCTCTGGAATGAACTCCTCCGCCCCCATGAATTACGCAGAATCTCCGTTTCGCCATCAGCATTGCAGCCCGTCCTTCCTCCTCCTCCTCCTCCTCCTCCTCCTCCTCCTCCTCCTCCTCCTCCTCCTCCTCATGTTGCTTTATTTATCACCCCTGGGCTTTCCATTCAAAGCTTAAGACTCACCAAGTACATCTGATCCTTCGCCTTGCAATTCTTCTCGCCCTAAAAGACACCCGCCTTAACAGCAGCTACACCTCCTCTCTTGATCTGGCCCCCTGGAAACCGGACTTTGACCTCTTTTGGATTATTCTCTGAAAACCTTTCTGATTTGATTCGACCTTTTGGAACCGGACTCGGACTTCTTTTGGACTACTTTGGAAAACCTCTTGATATGACGTAGCGCTCTTGAATAGGCTGGTGCCCTGCGCTCGCCTTCGAGTGGCGCTTTAGAAGTTTGGATATTACGAATACTATTGTTGGCCGAGAAGTAAGGCTGTTGTGTTGGTGCATGAATGAATCGCTTGGAAAAACCAAAATTCTCTTCGTGGACTTTCTCCTAAAGTTAGCTAGACCCAAGAGCTTCCTTTCCAAAATCTAATGATTAGTTTGGAAACAATATATGGTGTATGCATTCGACGGACGCTAGCCTGCAGTTGGTTTGCTTTTGATTGGAATGCGTCTAGCCATAGTCCTACGTAGGCCTATGCATTGTATCTACAGGCTAAGGTATAAGTGTTTAGGTCCGCAATATAATCGGATGTTCTTATTCCAACAGTTTCACTCCGTTCTGTTCTGCGACATTTCGTTTCTGATCGACACCTACTGGATCTTAGTGAGACATGAAAGTTGTCGTATGGTTGTTAGTTGCATTGACGATCGGATTGCCAGTTGCGATGTGAGCGGATTCATAGGTCTGGGCAATTGTAAGACATGCCAGATCATATAATAAGAGCCTGGAACCAGTTTCAACCGGAGGGCAGTTATATATCGTTCAAGAAGTATCCTACTTGGCTGGGAAGACATAAGAAACCACGTTACACAATAGGGTACGTATTGGGTTGGTCTCATTTACTTGTAAGAGTTCCTATCAGCACTCGCTGAACTCTGATCAAAATGTTAAAAGTTGACAGTATTTATGTAAATATCCTGCATATTAAACATCGGAAAGAATTTATCGATTTAGTAATTTAGTAAAGAATACCACATTTTGGGGTGACATGAGTGGGAGGGAAGACTGAATGCTACGTAGCCTACTATTCTTTTTCCCTAACTCAATCTTTGTAAAGGATGCCAGTGAGCCCGCGCTCCACTGTAGCTGTGCTGACATCATTGTAGTTTTACTTAATTCTACTGGCAAATTAAAGTTTTCTATCCATCCAGTGTAAATCGTTTCTTATCAGGTTTCAGATGATTGTCTCTGCACCAATTGTCATCTGAAAAGAACTTATCTGGGTCTACGTGATCAATGCTGTAAACATAATTTTACGATGATTAGACAGCAAGTTTTAAGCGCCCATTTGCACTGAAAAATTCCATGACGTCATTGGGTCGTTGAATGCATTGTGTGCATGTCAATCGAGCGCTAGCGGTTAATGGGTTCGCTTAGCTGACGTGCAGTTGTCACGAATCTTCATTTGCTGGGTCCATCGTGCGGTCACTTATTAAACAAATTTTGTAGAAATATTATGAGGTCAGGTGGCACACAATGTATAATATGGACGCTTGAGCGGCATAAGCATCAAACCTACGATGTCACGAGTAAGTGGTTTTTGGAGAAACGATTTTCACTTTGAATGACATCATAGTCAAGAATCATGTTCAGTTTGAGAAGCCAAGACGAAAAATCAAAGGTCAATTGGTCAGAGAAAAAAGAAATCAGACTACGGTATATGTAAGCAAATTAAAAGACATGAATGACATGAAATAACGGAGTTCTCGTTCTTAGATCGAGAGCAGAGCTTAACGACAGGTTGCCCTGACTAATAGGGAATGCAAACCCGAGGGCTTTTTACGAACCCGGGTTTCCGGTACTGGCGCCAGCAAAACCCGGGTACCCGGGTTTTTACCGGATTTCCAAACTTTACATGATAAACATTTTACTGTGGGGTCTTACGCAAGAACAAAGTCGTCGTATGCAGCTACAAAGTCCAAAGTTCTGCAGACGACAATGGTCATCAACGTCCTTGTATTTGAGCAGTTTTATCTGATGCTTGGACTGGAGATGAATATGCATACTTCATGTGGAGCCTCCGACAATTTTCAGCTTCGATTTACATAACTGGCACTGAGCCTTCTGTCCCACAGAATCGCGAACGAAATGTTCCCAAACACCGCTCTTTAAAGTTGCTGATTTAATTATTGTTTTTAAGTCACTAAATTTAAATAAGAACAGTTTACCGATAATATACGAACCCGATGCCAAGAGTCGACAAACTCAACATTCGGTCTACTCACTGGTCGTGTGCAATATGAAGCCTCACTCATTTAACGTCACCAATAAAGATATGGAACGAGCCGTTAAATAAGTAAGTAGAAGTTGCATTACGCAACGCTTTACCAAGCGCAGCACTATCGTTATATTTCCATTAGGGCCTACTCTGCATTTGTGAGTTTCATGGCGTGAACGACGATGACAGTGATGCCTTTCCAAACTCGTCAAACCCGGGTTTCAACCGCGGTTTACGATGACATAGACGGGTTTTGGCAGGTGTCTGTCTCTCGTTTTGGCTGTGGGGGTCTCCATACTTGCGTTCGAGGCAGAGAACGAGACTGCACGTGCAGGGCCAACATCTCACATTGCCTCAGTCCAATCTTATGAACGTAAGCTGTCTTCGTCTATGGTGGAAGCTGTTGTGGCTTATATGGTGCTCAAAGTTCATGTTACGCTCAAGCATAGTTGTTTCACCTGTCGGCCTCCGTTGCTGTTGTTAATCTTTCGAGTATGGATGCGTTTGTAGTATATTAATGATAATGATATGCATCCGAAATGGGCTACACTGATTCAAGTTAGGCTACTTTTAATATAATAAAATAATAATGAAATTTTAATGTCATTGTTCAAACCCGGGTTTGAATCGCGGTTAAACCCGGGTTTTAGGGTTCCCAAAAATCACGGGTAACCTGGGTACCCGGGTAGGCATAAACCCGGGTTTGCATTTCCTAGCATGCATACACAGAGCACCATCCTTCTTAACTTCAACTGGTTTTGGAGGCTGGAGCAGAAGTTTTTAAATAAAACGCACAAATCAAAGAAGAAGGAAATTGATTTTTAATTACATGAATAATATTAAGAAATTCTCAACGTATATAACAAATATAAAGTACATTTCAACACAGTTCTTTGAAACTACTGGTAACCGCTATAGGTTTTGCCCAATACACGATATGTCGAAATTATACAAAATATGAAACAAATGAAAACATTTCCATAGTGGCTTATTCTCCTGTCAAACGGAGTATAGTTACAACTATGGTGCAATTAGATCCCAAAGTGTGATGAATACGCACTATCTCATTCCTTTCACTGTTATAGTGTATTTCCCAAAACAGTTGTGGAGGGAAAACATCCAGCTGCGGAACAGTTACATCCAGTGTTATTTTAGTTCCAGCATTAATTTCTATTCCAGTTCATATTCTATTCCACTGCTATAATTTTAGTTCTAGTTCTAGTTCCTCTTAAAAAATAATTTATATTCTTATTCTAGTTCTAGTTCCTCTTAAGAAATAATTTTTATTCTTATTCTCGTTCCACTTCCTCTTTATAAATAATTTTAGTTCCAGTTCTAGTTCCAAAAGAAAATTATTTGTAGTTCCACTTCCAAATCCACTTACAGTTATGACAGTTCTAACATGGACGGTTAATGTATGTCGGACAATGTGAATGCGACTGATAATAAAACAGTTTACAGGCAGACACACTAAAAAGTTACCAGTCAATTATTTTACTGTTGAGTTTCAAAAACACCCGCATCTCAAGGGATTTGCTCAATCGATTTCTGCGACCTGTAGACATCCATCCTGCAAGGCTGCAACAGAAAAGATTCGACGAACGCCTCTGATGCGGGAGCTGAAACTAAATCTTCAGCTATAACAGAGAGCCGTCGGTAAACTGAATGTCTACTCTGCCAGAAGTCAAAGAGACTATAGGAACAGCGACATGTTCTTCAATTTCCTGAATGTATTTAGAAAGTTCTGCTGCAATGCTGTCAGGAGCATGTTTGTTGGGGAGTCTGAGTACCTCACTCTTGTTGCCAGAAGTTTGAATCAAAGAGCGTATATGCGGAGAAGCTTCATCATAGCGCCGCACCGTGACGTCAATCAAGAGCCGTCGTCATTCCGTATAGTTATTAGTTAACATTAAAATTATCGGTTGGGCAGCTTACAAATTAATTTTTATTCTATTCCGTTCTCGTCTTGAAAATTAATTTTTATTCTATTCCGTTCTCGTTCTCGAAAAATATTGAAATTTTTATTCCTATTCTATTCTCGTTCCACAATTATTTTTCGTTCCAGTTTTCGTTCCGTGGAACTAATATTAAATAATTATTATTCCTATTCTATTCCCAGGAACGAAAATAACACTGGTTACATCTAAGAGATTAAATTCAGAATCTAATAGCTGGGCTTTGTTGCCCAGACCAGCTATCAAAATTCTATCACATGCAACTGAAGCATACACAGCAGTGTGATCAAAAAGTGATGGACGGCATTGGCGTATAATTCTCCCATTTGTATCGATCTCCTTTAATTCTGTGTCGATTCTATCTCTTCTAGTAGCCAATACAAGGTTTCCATTTGATTTCTGAATAACACCGAAAATTGATCTGAAACCATAAATAGCTGGGAACAACGTTATTGTATGCTGCAAGGATCCATTCGCATTATATATGCTTACTACAGAAGGATTCAGATTCAGTGTTGACGGTTTTGAAAGAATTATAAGGCTACCATTGACTGATGCGAATAAACGTATATCATGGAATGACAGACTAAGATCATTAATCCATGGTGATATGTTAAACTGATGTTCTTCGTCTTTCGTGATGCGTAAAACTGAATAGCAATGCTTTTCTTGGTTAAGCAAATAAACACAGTTTGAAACGCTGCAAGCTATCATGTCCTCTGGAAGTATTCCTGGTAGCGGGATGACATCTTTCACCGTCGCCATGTTGTTGTGATAGTGAATATTAATAAATGACTCTTCACTGGTTCGCCTGCGGAGCATAAATATTTCATCTTTCATTGTAGCCACTTTCCAGCTACATAACTCGATCGGAGACTGCAGCAAAATTTCCAAACGAATCGTCTCCTGAGCTAAAAAAAATTAACAGCTTTATTCATTGATGACAAACTTTACGGTTTAAAATAGCTTTATAGTTTTCAAGTGATTATTATGATGCTGCTGATGATGATGATGATGCTGATGCTGCTGCTGCTGCTGCTGCTGCTGATGATGATGATGACGACGACGACGACGATGATGATGATGATTACGATGCTGAAGATGATGATGAATGATGATGATGATTACGATGTTGATGTTGCCGATGTAGGTCGAATAATAAATTCATTTTACGCTGTTCTATAGATCAAGACATCAAATGGATGCAAGTACATTTGCCTGTATGTATGTATGTTCGTTTGTATGTATGTACGTATGTATGTATGTCTATATGTATGAATGCCTGTACGTATGTATGTATGTATGTCTTTTTGTATGTATGTATATATGTACGTACGTACCTATGTATGTATGTATGTATGTATGTATGTACTAACGATGCACGCATGTATGGATGTTTGTGTGTATGAATGTACGTAGGCCTATGTATAAATGTACGTATGCACAGAGTACGTATGTATGCATGTAGGCATGTATGTATGCAAGTATATATTTATGCATTTATGTATGTATTTATTATAAGTATGTATGTATGTATTTATGTATGTATGTAAGAAACTATGCATGTGTGTATGTATTTATGTATGTAAATAAACTATGTATGTATGTATATATGTATGCAATAGGGTGCCAATGAACATAGTGTCAAAACTGTTTTCACATATTCTAATTTCTCACCCCCTCAAAGTGTTCCTTCAGGTATATAGATTATGTATTAAAAATTATATTCAGACAGACAAATATTTACAGGTAGCTCAATGCATTAGTAATTTGTAGTAGCTTATTACATTATTGCTGTGAAAGCGCATAAGAAATATTGATTAGGGGCTACAGACTACAGAGTACAGACTGTGCTATGACTCAGTGTTCATATAAATTATAAAATATTGACCAAAAATAATAATAAGTTTATTCTTGTAATTCTGAATCTTATTCCTATTCTTGGTTGTTGTTATTACGATATTGATAAACAAAGCATTGTGTCTGGCGATGGGACCATGAAACTTCCAGAACTTCCCAATGGCACAGAGGAAGCACAAGCGACTGCTGTGTTTAACTTGGGACCTGGCTGACAGAATACAGTCGATGTCATTTGATACAATTGCCAGCAATACAGACCTTCATGGTGGTGCCTGCGTTCTGCTTGATAGAAACTTAAGAAAACTGTTGAACTTGGCTTGCATACACCACATCATGTATTGTATTTATGAATTTATAAAAACGCCTCTTGAATTTGTTGACAACCTATTCAGAGGCGGTATCTAATGGTATATAGGTGACAGGAACTGCACTGGTTTTGGATCCGGTGATAAATGAGCTTATCGAGTTCATCCGGCACCAGGGATTTTCAGCCAGAAGACGACTACCATTAGCTCCTTCACCTGGCACTGATATTCCTAGGCGGAGCGAAAAGTGGTAGAAATGTGCGCATCCACGCTCCTGGATCTAACCATAGAGCTAGATGGATGGCAAAGCTACTATTAAGTTTAAGAATCTACTTATTTCGCTCTAGCTTCCACCTCAGCACTCGTGAGTTGCCAGCTGTCCAACAGTTCAATACATTTGTTCTCAAGTTGTACATAAAGTGTTAGTACACAAGTGCATGTGCCACATCTGCTCCTCGCAACGACTTGAATCTTCTGCGTGAGTTTGATGCATACAAAGAAACAAACAAAGCTGTTGCAGATGCAGCAATCAAGTCCTTTTGTGGTCATTTGTGGCATCTAAGTGAAATGCTCGTTGGACTTGCTTTCTTCGATCCAATGGTTCCTCTGAATATGAAAGAAGCAATGATCGCAGCCCCAAGTAAGGAGACGCACGGACAGCCTTCTTGGCGCATTGTACTACACATGGCGCATTTGCCAACGATGCAGCTATGTGACTTTGTGTTACAACATACTCTGCAGTTTTTTCGGCAACTGGAAAATCACAGGATTTCCTGGTCCTTCATCCTAGCACTTGGAGAACAATCCTGAGTATGTTAGTGCTCAAAAACGATTGGAGAGTCCGAAGGTAGTCAGTGATGCCACCGAATCGCTTTAATTCAGTCATTCAATGGTGTCCTCACTCATCAGGAAGAACATAAGCAGTTTCTGTTACAAGTTGTTGAGAGGCACCACAAGACATTTCCTGAAACTAAGAAGTCTAATGTTGTTCATCAGTTATGCTATAGTGGTTAAGTTAACTATTACGAACATTCTCCAAAGTCCCCACAGTAATATATATTACTCAAAACTCGTTGACATTGCATGGAAAGTTAACATTGCCAATGCTAAAAGCTGTAACCAAGTTGAGCTACCAGTAAATGTTATCTGGTTGATACCAAAATATGTGTCCTTTTTAACAATAACCAAAGGAATAAATGTAGGGGTGACACATTGAGAACTGTATACTTTAATATTTATTGGCACCCTAGTATGTATGCATAAGGTAAACAATGTACCGGTTAAATACATGTTTTCTCATTGTTTAGTTACCATTTGGTAAATTTGTGTCTACGAATTAACATAACAATAATTTCCTTTACCACGTGGTGAATATGCCGTTATGAAATGGTCAAAAACGAGCTTGTCACTGGTCAATGCTTCTTCTGTGTATGGTACACAATGCAATGTGTTGAAATGAAATAACGAACATGTACTGTACGATCGTAACCCTGCTCTATCATGTAGAAGCCTTGTCCAAGGTCGGTTTTATGTGTCAATGATGGATCGGTATTTTATGGACCAGCCCTTGCTCTGACACTTTCACATCGTTGACTGCCTCAGGGCTAGCTTAAAAATCATTACTCACTGACCATCATCCTAGGTTCAGATCTTCGTATTTCATGCGCAGCAATAATCCCTCTTTTATAACAGGAACTAAGTTTTTTTATTATTTCATCAACTAACCAGTGCCGTCTAGAATTCTGTGAAGTTGATTTCGAAAGAAGTTGGTAGTAAGGATGCTGCTCCATTGCGAACAGACAGTTCTAAGTCGACCAATCACAAGATCAGCTTTTTCTTTCCACACACTTTTGGCCAGCTTCATACTCTTCACTTCCTCGACTACGGCTTTAACGAGGATACGCTCAAGCATCTCGATCGGTAGATCATGCAGCTAAAGGAAAAGATCATAACTATTATGTCTACAGCGTAAAATAACGAAGTGGAGAGATCATTCAACCTGTCAGTTAACACCACAGCAATCCTAATAATAGAAGACACTTGTTAATTTCACCTTGATTTAGAAGGTTAAGCTCAACAAAAACACGAGGACGAACTGACGCAGCATCAGAGAACTTCTCTCTTAATCCAGTGACTTCGCTGCTGATGCTGGTCAAATGGCGTAGATCCAAACCGGAAATTATGAAAGGAAGGCCAGTAAGTGGACTGATCTTCCGGATATTGACCTGATTACTTAGTTTTGGTGTGCCATCGGTTGAAGCCTTGTGCATTAAACACCGGGGCAACAGAAGTTTAGTAATTAAATTTACAAGTAAGCAATAACTTTGCATAAAATACAATGCAGCATAAAATATAACTCTATCTGATGAGTTCATCAAGATTTGTCCAAAATATTTATGTAAGACCAATTTTGACCGGATTCCTCATGAAAATTTGCCTTTGTGCTAGTATTTGACTACATTGGTTAGAGCGTACGCTGCGTTCCATGGTGGCTTATCTGAGAGATTTAAATCTCAGGCTATCACGGTCCATACACGGGGACCTTACATGGCCTGGCGCCTATTCAAACTGGCAACGGTTGTGAAGGATCTCACACGATCAATTCATTTTAAAAAGAATTGGGTCGAGACCATACGATTGCTATGCAAAAACGTGTAAACATTTACAAGTTGATGCACATATTTCGCTCAGTAGGCCTATACTGGAGGCAGCGCTCATAGAATCATCCGACGAATTCGGCGCTTACTGATCACCATCTCTTGCGGTCATCGGAGGTAACTATGAATTCCTAAAATAAAACTATCGCCAAGGCGACAGTAGAGTTAGAAATTCGACTTTATCTTCTGTATGAAACCATATTAAGAGTTTAATAACGAGTCCAGGCGGACCTTTCCATTCTAATTGCTAGTAAAACTATTTGACAAGAGACAAGGCAGGTAAAACGTCTGTCTACAAAGCACACATATCAATTAATTCACTAAGTTTGTATACAACTCACATTTTCATGCCATATAGCTTACCGTTGTGTCACTCAATGGGGTAAGTTTTGCACGTTTATCATCTTCTTGCAATACTGCAAGAAAAGAAATAAATACAATTATTCCCAAATACAATAACTATTGTATAAAAGATTGTAATATGAAGCTTTAATGCAAAGAGCTGGTCGCCTCTTGTACTTTCGATCGCGTACCTTACTGTTTATTTATAGACAAAGAAAAACTGAGCTAAGGACTGGCCATTATGGTTCTGACTAGCATAACCAAATATTCATTATGTGAAACAAAGTGGGTGCATTGAAATAACAACGACCATAAAACGTCCGATTATAAAGTTATTCGTATTTACTTACAATCTGAGGTTTCATTCGTTTGCTCATCATTATTGGATTCAGTTGATGTTCGTTTCTTCGACATAGCATAAGGGAAGAAATAGGATCTGCAGAGGAACCAATGTCGCCTTTTGACGAAATCAATCAATCGATATTACAAAGAAAACACCAATCGATCGTTGGCAAATGCTAAGCAAACCGAAAGAGAATAACAAATAATTCAAGCGCGGTTGCAAAAATAAACTGATAATATCTGATTAAATATTAATTCAAATTATGGAATTAATCGAAGCGAACGAATCCTTGAAATGAATAATGGCGGCTGGAGACCATTTACTGTGACGTCACACAATGAAGTGTCATTATTCGTGTTCAATAATGTTATACATAAATTATATATCGGACTTTATACAGCGCCTTGATAAACCTCTGGAATACGCTGTAGTTGTCTCTCGTCAGCCTTAAGAAGATCTCGACTGAAACTCATCTATTCCTGGATTCTCTTCTTCGTTTTGGACTTAACTCACTCTGAGATTTTTTCCATTCGAATTTCCATAGTGGCGACCATCGACTCTTGCCTAAAAATTAAAACAGTGGCGCTACAGGATTCCTAGACCAAGATTATCCTTCGATGTATAATTATTATTCTTGTTAAGCAAGCTGATAAAGACTTTTTCGCTCCATTAAACTTAACCCTTTTCATGTTCTATATTCACTGTACGAAGTAGCTAGGCTAAGTGACATATATTGATATTAATAGCACTTATGAACTCTTCTAACCTTACAACAATAAGCCAAAATTTTACATCATTGCAACAAAGCCACAGACATCAAACACCACGATCAATAAGTTATGATTTTATTTTGTCGCAGAAAAGAGATTTCTCGTAAATGAATACAATCTTGTTAACAGGCGACGCTACGAGTGAATTTCACTTCGCAGTGACTGTCGTAATTCCGCCGGCAGCATAGAAAATTCTTTTATATTTATAGTTATTTTAGTTCGTCTGTTTTTTTTTCGTTTCCACTATTATGTCCCATTTTACCATCGACTAAATAATAGTCGATGCATTTTACAATCACCAGCATGCCAGAAAATAGTCACTTATATGTGCTATGATATTTGCAAAAAGTCAACACAAATTGGTAACGCCATAAGCTCATAGCATTAGCGTCACCAATTCGCGTTGCCGATGAAGTTTCGCAAAGACAAATTAAACGAAGTAAGTAGGTACAAGATATCTACTTCTATTTCACACTAAAGTAACAACTGATCACGATATCATGCAAAACATGAAAAATGCAACAAAAAATAAGACACATCAGACTGGCAACGGCGGCGTGCCTGCAAATTGTCGGCGGCGGCGCGCCGACGAAAATAAATTGGCGGCGACGCCTAAGAAATGTCGGCGGCGGCGGCAGCGCGGTGCGGGGGGGCGCAGGGCTCTAGTTTTCATAGAATGTAGGCCTACATAGATTTGTAGAATATCGGGGCTCAGCAATTCCTATGTCTCCTGTTTTCTTTGCGTACATTTGGCGTCATCACTCTTCACGAGAAGAGATTTTATATCCAGTGACTGTAAGACCATCTCCTGTTGGACAATTAAAAAGCCCGAATGCATTTAGAGTGCAGAGGTGGGGGGACTCGCTGCATGCGAAAAGCGTGGGTCAGTGTCTGAGGAGGGTTACAGGATGGATAGCTGTAGAAATTGTAAGCAGATTCCCTAGTTAAGATAACGAACAAAGGACATATATATATCGGATATGGATATTATGCTGTCCTTTTAATGTGAGCAGATATCCGTCCTACTTCTATTATCCTGTACGTAGATGAAGTGATTCTTCAGCATTTATCGTTTGTTGATTTCAGAACTTTTACTTATCGTGCATACGCTTCGACATCGTACAGATTGTTCTAGCGTAATCAGAGTACAAGAGATTCCAAAGGTCTATCCTCTCCGTCAAAGTCGCCCACCATCCTGTACGTACCCGTGGATGTCAGCCACGTACAGTATACCCCTTTAGTCTCGTCTACCATAGTCTTTTATCCGATCTCTCTTCGCATTCCTCTCATACACTCCCAGGTTGTCCTGCATGTAGCCTGTCCCAGTTGCCTCATTGGTTGTTACTGACGACCAGTGCCAGATTAACTATGGCGCAACTGGCGCACTTGCGCCAGGCCTTCTTTCGGGGGTAAAAATTTTAAAAAACATTGAGAAATCCGATTATCCGATCGAATTTGTTTATATAAGTCACAGTCCGGCTTATTTAAAATGTTTAATTTCTAAAACAAGCATTGCATATAAAATTTGGTGGCATTATAAAAACAGGCCTTCTACAGTACTACTACTATAATGATGACGTACTAATTAATTGTGTACTGTAATGATGACGTATGACGTAATCAATTTATGCGCGGATCGACCCCATCACCAAATAAAATATAGATATGCGTACGGTACAGACGACACAGTGTATGTTCCATGTAATATTATTATCTACTATTTAGTGTTTATGTAGCTGCTTATTTCTTTTTTTAATTTTAATTTTTAAACAAATAAAATAAGTAGGCCTAAAGAAAATGAAGAAATTTGAGTCCGGTTGGCAGAAACGTCAAAGAAAACGCGAACTTGAAGAGGTAGGCAAACAGCAACGTGGTAGTATTGATAAATTTCTGGCAGTAAAAACACGAGAAGTGCCGCAATTTGTAGATGGTGTCGACTCAGCGTCAGAAGCTGGATGCAGTTCAGGCTTAGGCCGCTCAGCAGTGTCAGCACTAATGCCAACAACAGACACCCTTGATTTCAGCAATGATATCATTGATTTGCCTAAATCTGAAACTACCATAGATCTACCATTAAAACAAGAGAATCAATCTGTTGGAAACGTGCCACAAACAGATGCTGCTCTGTGGACTATAAATGAAGATTTGGTCAGTTATTGGCTGCAGATGGGACCTGAACCATGTCGTAATCAAGATGGCATGTACTCTAAATCCATAAAACAACATGAAAATAAAGTAAAATTGAATAGTACCAAAAGAAAACTAAACGATTCTGCCTTTTTTACGATCACACCAAACGGGGAAAAAATTCTCAGACATTGGCTCTTGTATTCGCCATCAACTGGGCGCTTATTTTGTTTTGTTTGTAAACTTTTTATTTCAAGCAGCGCAAGTGCTCTTGCAAACCAAGGTTTTGATTCATGAGATCATATAAACAGACTTGCACATCATGAGCGATCAAGTGAGCACAGACTGGCACTAACAACTTATGCAACACGTCTGTCAAAAGTACAGACTCTTGATAAGCATATTGTTCAACAATTTGAAAATGAAAGAAGTTATTGGAGGGAAGTTTTAAGACGGGTTGTATCAACGGTTAAATTTCTTGCCTCACGTGGATTGGCACTTAGAGGATCAACAGAAGTATTTGGAAGTCCTGATAATGGTAATTTTTTAGGCTCTCTTGAATATCTTGCAGAATATGATCTGTTCATCGCTGCTCATATTAAAAAATATGGAAATTGTGGTCGTGGTACAGCATCTTACTTATCTTCTACAACATACGAAGAATTCATCGCTCTTATGGCTTCATTTTGTGTTCATAAATTATTAAAGTATGTTTTTCTATATAATTAATTTTTCCCCATTTTTTTTGATAATTTGATTGGATAGAGGGCCTACTTTAGTTTTGTTGCATTGTTTGCGCCAGGCCTCTAAAAAGTTAATCCGGCACTGCTGACGACTATACGTGCCATAGCTTTTCCAACTTCCTGGTCACTCTCTCAACTCTCCGGTTCTTCCTATTCGTCCTTAAGGACCCTGCTTACAGTCCTGATCCATCAATTCCACCCTACTTCTATCCCTGGCCCCACATGTCCATCAATTCCGACTTTGCTTCCGGCCCTGAATCCATTTCTTCATTAGGTCTTGCTGGTTGAATGTTGCTCTTAATTTGTGCTACTTCGTTCTAGACAACAGGCCACCATCTCTCATGATAATACTAGACACTGGGCGCGTTCCTCCTGCGATTATATACAAACTGCCTCGTCTAAATTCCTTTATTAGAACTTCGTACAGCCCCTTCTCTTGCTTACTCACACTTCTCACATGCAACCGATTTCTCTACTTTTTATGATCACTTATATGGTGCTTTCTGCTTGTCTCAGTATGTAGGGATGAATCCAGAGTTTAAGAACATCATATGGCAACAAAGGCAGTTGACGTCGACAGAAATTATTTCGAACAGTCATATACACGGCATAATCCAGCTCATTACACTGTCGATTCCATCTTTCACTAAATCGATGGTTAATGGTTGGTTAATTGCTGTTAAACGACAACTTGTCATAACAAAGATGACTAGCGTTGCCCTCCTGCATTCTCCAGGCTTGGAACTAGCACTGCCAGAGTACGAGCAGTGGCTGAGTTTTTTTAACCATCAATTCAATGACTTCTCATTTCAACATTGGCCGCTGACATCAAACATCGTACATTAGCAATTTAACAAATAATATGCACATTTAAACTATATATTAAACTGTTCCGGCAGGTGAAATATTTGAGTCTCAGTCATTTAACAGTAAGGTATACAAGAAAAATTGTGCTTATTTCAAACTTTTCTAAGAGAAATTCAAGTTAGGTCTTAATGTATAAACGTTTTTCAGTAGGTCTAGGTATATATATATATATATATATATATATATATATATATATATATATATATATATATATATATATATATTTAATTTATTTATTTAAATATATATATTTAATGTATGTTAGATATATAGAAATAGTGACAGCAGAACATGAACAGAAAGTTGCATATCTATGAATATGCGGTGTATAAATCAGCGTATAATAATTATTTACAGCAATTAATTACTTTCAGACAGTGTCACGCATTTAACTGTTCCCATCCATCTAAACCAATTTCTCCCACGTCCCCACACAAGCGCGTGACTCCGCCTCTGTACAACTTAAACACGATTTTCATTGGTATTTACACAACCTAGTCAACGTATGGCCTACCATTTGACAACATAAAACCGTTCAAATCTAGTAGGCGAATGAGTGAACTAGCGGTATATTGAATTATTGAGGGTACATACAGTGTAGTAGCCTGTAATAATAAAGTATTTTGTTGAGAATGCTAATATCATGCTCGAATGCTTCTTTAAGGAAGGGATCCTCATCAGTCGACAGTTTATCGGACTCGCAATTCCAGCCGAGGTGGTCTACCGATGTTAGTCCAGAGGTAGTGTTAGAGAGAGTTTCCAGGTCATGACCTAGCTGGTCGGTCTGCATGTGATGAGATAGATAACGAGGGACTGAGCCTGCCGTATGCTGTGGTCCTGTGTAGGCCTATCAGCTATCATTTACAGTTATGTCTTTTCATAGGTCTTTTTGCACTGAGGGCACTTTTGGCCTGGAGTGACCTGCAGTGCACAAGTATTATAGCAGCCGCAGGCAATGCTGTGCTGGTATTGAGATGAAGTACTACATTACATGAAGCGACCTTTATTTCCTCCACATTGCACACATCACATAGGCCAGTGGGATATATTTTAAAACTGCACAGTCTGTTGTTTATATTCACATATCCCTATCTCAATCTCGTTAATTGTGGGCTTCTACTTCAATGTTTCAGACTACACATTGATTGGAGACGCACCCATGAGGCGCCTAAAACTTGTTTTCTTTTCCCTTGTTGCATTGCGATTATTGTTAAGAATGATGGTAAGACATGAGTACTTTCAGACTATAATGTTGCTCATCTGTTTGCATCACGTTTTGTTTTTCTGTCGTAAATTTGGGTAAATTGATTAATTAACTCGGTCTGCGTCGTATTTATTTATTGTATGCAAATGTTTATTATACTTTTGCTGTGTAGCTAATGTGAGCTTTGTTCCTATTTTCCCATAGTTATATATAATTACTGCGGTCATTGGTGTTGTTGATGCATTGCTGTCTCGCATATAAGCACAACAGAAAAGATGTTATCATACACGTATGCGGTAGAAAAATAATTATTTAAACAGTATGACGTTATATAAACGTCGCATTTTGATGCGCTACAATATAAGCAGAGAGACATATTTTATTGACGACAATACCGTAAAGTTCACGTCACCGTCTTTGTTAGTACTAATTTTCTTGCCAAGGTCAGTATTATCGCTACATTGTTAGTCGTTCTGGTATGGTTTGTGCATGGGCTTTATGTGGGGCGTGGTGGCTCAGTGGTAAGTTCGGCGCCTTGTGACCGGATGGTTGCAGGTTCGTGGGTGGGTAGGTAGGTAGGTAGGTAGGTAGGTAGGTAGGTAGGTAGGTAGGTAGGTAGGTAGGTCGATCGATCGAGTGAGTGAGTGAGTGAGTGAGTGAGTGAGTGAGTGAGTGAGTGAGTGAGTGAGTGAGTGAGTGAGTGAGTGAGTGAGTGAGTGAGTGAGTGAGTGAGTGAGTGAGTGAGTGAGTGAGTGAGTGAGAGAAAAAGATAGCCCAGATGATCAGAAAGAAACAGTGATAGAAAGCGATAGACAGACGGACCAACAGACAGACACAGCAATAGAAAGACAGAGACAGAGAGGAATGACCAAGGGCTGATAGCTGTGCTATGCGTAGGTTTGACATGAATGTACGAGCGTAGACTAGGCACTTGAAGCTTATGCTTTTGTCAAGTCACAAAGTGGGTTGGCAGTTCTGCATGTAGCGTTAGCTAAACTTAGTGACGCCGCCCGAAACACTACTGAAGTGTAGCGATTGAGACTGTAAAACGGGGTCACTGATAGAAAATCGTTCTGCAATACTGAACATCGAATAAATAACTCTTCTACATTAGAGTGTGCGTTCCTACTTTTGGTGGAGAACCCCGAATCCTCCCAGGCGACAATACATTTCAGAATCAGCGCTACATATTATATCAGACTATGCAGTATTGCTTAATATGGGCCAACAATAGTTGTGCATCACGTCTACTGTCAGTTCTACTTTACTAATTAAGCAGCCAACCAAGTCGCAGGTATATTATGAGTACAGTTTTATAATAATAATAATAATAATAATAATAATAGCAGAGATTTAAGTGCCATAGTTCGTAAACAGTCGAAAGGAAATCGATGCAACGATTCAGAAGCGCTTCGAGAGATAAAAAAAACAGTTTAAACCCAGACACAGTAACAATATTAACACGTCACAAAGTGGAAGACGCAAGATGCAATGTCATATTCAGCATGTGAAAGATACAACAGCATGTTAGAAATAGTTAAGTATCTTGCAAGCATGCCCACGTGGAGAAGGGTGTCCCAAAAATTAATGTTTTTATAGAAAATCTTAGGTCTCACCAGTCAAAAGGTTTCTTTGTGAGATGATAATGTTTGTGTAAAATTTTCAATTTTTTTAGTTAATGTTTAGGGGTCCCCCAAGGGGTCCTAAATTTAGATTTTGGGGTAATTTCGCCTCAAATCAACAAATTCTTTGGAAGTTTCCCACTCGACCATCTCAGATTTTGATGAAATTTGCACAGAATGTGTGCTGATGTATCACAATATGCTGTGCAAAATCTCACAGTAATATTCTTAGTATTTAATATTTGAAGGAATTTTAAGTACATCTAGGATGACCCCGTTTTTCGCGATTTGGAAATCGTGTATTTATTTGGTGCCATATTCAGAAGGTCATAAGTCCACTATTATTGCAGATAAATGAATCAAATTTGCAGGACACCTAGTTTATGTGGTGCTAATCAAGGGAAGCTGGAAGAACTTTCAGAAGCAATTTATCTTGAAAAAAATATTTGCAGAAAAATTGCTTCAACCCATTCCTCACTCACAAGCAACCAGTGAAACTTGGCTTGAACCGTATAAGCGTCAATTACAACACAAAGTTCCAAAGATGTTTTAAAATTTGTGTCAAGCCAGGATGGAAGTTATGCCCAACATATCAGAAACAATTAGCAAAAGCCAACCCAGAGGAGACAATTACTGACTCACAGGAAGAGGATATGGACTTCATACCTGAAGAGAAGAAGGCAGCTTGATTGTGTCTCACCTATAAAACCCACATGGGTTAGTCACAGACAAAGTTCCTTTTGCCAAAAGAAAATGAGCAGGTTAGGCATCATGTCTTTGAGTTTATGCCTTCTGATGCCTTTTCTACATGTATTGGGCCATCTACAGGGCCATGCAGATACATGGGCAGCAATCCAGGGGGATCGAGGGGTACAAGACCCCAACCACAATATATTTGCCCCCCAAATTTTTAAGAAACACCAGAAAGGTCAATATATTTTTTTACCTCCTTTTTGAGCAGATTAGTTCAAATGGGTTGAAGCAATTTTTCTGCAAAAATCCATATTTGTTCAAGAGAACATGCTTCTGATGAGAACAGATGGTTCTTGGTTCACTCAGGGAAGATAATTTTTCCCAGATCACCACCAGACTTCTTTAACTTCCATCCAGTTCAGTGTGGTTGTGTGCACTCTTGCCTAGAGAAGCAAAGTTCTGGTACTTAATTTTATGACAAAGTTTGCAATAAAATGCACAAATTATCCTACATGCTGGAAAATTTATAAATGATTAAAAATGATCATTTAGGCCAAATGTTGATAACATTAAAAACATTGGAGAAAATCCAAATGTTAAAATTACTACTGGTCAGCAAATATATTAAAATTAAATTGGTCATACAATATATATACATTTGCCTTGTATATATTGTTGTACGACATTCTTCTTTCAGTGATATTCCAATACATATAACTGCATGTGGTTCACAATTTCTCTGCTAATCAACCCATTTGGTCATTGTGGAGCAGTAACGTACTGGCGCCAGAGAGGGTCATTTTTTCTCATTTTCAATCTTCAGCTAGAAAAAAGTATCCATCAGGCATCAAGTTCTTCCAGCTTCCCCTGATTAGCACCACATAAACTAGGTGTCCTGCAAATTTGATTCATTTATCTGCAATAATAGTGGAGTTATGGCCTTCTGAATATGGCACCAAATTAAGACACGATTTCCAAATAACGAAAAACGGGGTCATCCTAGATGTACTTAAAATTCCTTCAAAAATTAAATACTAAGAATATTACTGTGAAATTTTGCACAGCTTATTGTGATACATCAGGACACATTCTGTGCAAATTTCATCAAAATCTGAGATGGTCGAGTGGGAAACTTGAAAAGAATTTGTTGATTTGAGGCGAAATTACTCCAAAATCAAAATTTTGAACCCCTTTGGGGGACCCCTAAACATTATTTTAAAAAATTTAAAATTTTACACAAACATTATCATCTCACAAAGAAACTTTCTGACTGGTGAGACTTAAGATTTTCTATATAAACATTTATTTGGGACACCCTAATATATATATATATATATATATATATATATATATATGTATATATATATATATATATATATGTATATATATATATATTAGGGTGGACCTTAAAAATGAAAGTTGAAAATTTTGAAATCTTACCCCTCTGTATTGTTGTATGTGTTAAGGAGATAATATACAACTCTTTGGGTACTGATTGGATGTTTTAAGAAGGTGCCACAAGCTACAAGAACTTTGTAAGTAGCTTTTGAATTTAAGTCCAATTCGGATTCACCGTTAACATTACATTACAAAAAGTCATATACCTTGTAACAAATACTGTTCTTAATAGGTATTTATAAAAACAAGAAAATATAAACTCCCTAATAGTGTGGAAAATTGATGTTTTCGGTTGCCAGGACACCGGCTCCCTGTTGGGGAGCGAGGGATTATATACACAGACACAAGCAAATACGCTCATGCGCGCGCATGCACACACACACACACACACACACACACACACACATATATATATATATATATTAGGGTGGACCTTAAAAATGAAAGTTGAAAATTTTGAAATCTTACCCCTCTGTATTGTTGTATGTGTTAAGGAGATAATATACAACTTTTTGGGGACTGATATATATATCAATCCTCATATATATATATATATATATATATATATATATTTATATTATTATTATTATTATTATTATTATTATTATTATTTTATGCCCGAGGTATACAGGATCCCTCAGCGACTTCAAGCGTCTCTTTAAATCGAATCGGAGGCGATGCTTAGGCACAAAGAAACACAGAGACAGATTCACAGACACAGAAGGAAAGATAGTCTCAAAATATATACGATTTATTTCGAAACTTCTATAGATAACACAGGACAACAAATTTTTACAAAAGTCATGTTACTGAAATGAAATTAGTCAGTTCTTATCAATTTGTATGTGCTGAACACGAATATGACAGTGAAAATGCAGAATTGGCTCTAGTTTTTTTGTAATCTGAAATGGAGTAATTTTATATCGCACAATGCATGCCAATAGTGATACACTGACAGTTAATATTTGTAAAAACCAGGTCATAGACTAGTTCTTAGATTTTTTTGCCTGTCTCTTGTACAGCTGTTCGGGAGCATCTCTGCGGAGTGTCCAGCAGTAGTCAGCCAACATTGTAGTGGACCATTTTCCCTGGTACCTTTGCTCCATTGTTGCGATATCTTGATGAAAACGTTCGCCATGTTCGTCACTAACCATACCACAGTTGTCAGGGAAGAAATCCAGATGGGAATGAAGGAAATGCATCTTCAGAGACATATTGCAGCGAAATTTCTGGTACTGCTTGAGCATGTCTTCTGCTAGTTCCTTGTAGTTTTCTGCCCTAACATTCCCCAGAAAGTCTGTAGACACTAGACGAAAAGCATTCCATGCTTGTTTCGCATCACCCTCCAGCAAGTTGTTGAAGCGGTCATCTTTGAAGAGTTCTCTAATCTGAGGACCCACAAACACTCCCTCTTTAATCTTTGCTTCGCTGAGTCGAGAGAATTTTTCATGCAGGTATCGGAAAGCTGGCGAAGTGCGGTCCATGGCTTTCACGAAGTTCTTCACCAAACCTAGTTTGATGTGAAGGGGTGGTAGTAGGATTTTGTGAGCCTCGACCAGAGCTGGGTGCTGGATATTCTTCTGTCCAACTGCCATGTTTTGTCTGGGAGTCCATTCCTTCCGCACGTAATGCAACTTTCTTGCTCGGCTATCCCACTCACACAAGAAACACATATATTTTGTATATCCTTGCTGCAGTCCCATTAAAATGGCAACTACCTTCAAATCACCACACAGGTGCCATTTGTACCTGTTATAGTCAATGGAATGCACTTAGCTGTTTTAGGTTATCGTATGTCTCTTTCATGTGGACAGCATGCGCGAATGGAATAGATGGAAGACGGTTTCCATTGTGAAAAAGCACAGCCTTAAGACTCAGTGTTGAAGAGTCTACAAAGAGTCTCCATTCCTGTGGGTCATGAGTGATCTGTAAGGCATTCATGAGGTCGTCAATATTTGAACAGAATACCAGATTACCTTCCTTCATGAAGAAAGGTTCGAACTGCTGATGGCGCTTTCTATATGAAGTAATTGTGACATCTTCTTCCAGAAGAATCCATTGTTGGAGTCTTGATCCTAGCAATTCTGCCTTGTTTTTGGATAAGTCCAAATCACGAACAAGGTCATTTAGTTCTTCCTGTGTTATTCTGTGTGGGGTTGATGCTGCACCACAGTGAAAATCGGGATCACTGCACGGTGACGGACCAGGAGAAGAACATGTCGGCTCACCCTTGTCCTCATCAGACGAATCAGGGAAAATGTATTCTGCTTGAGGTTCTGGAATAGGAAGTCCATCACCATGTGGAACTGGTCTCAATGCAGACGGAATGTTTGGGTAAACTATTGTCGACTTCTTTTGCTTCGTTATTCCACCGGAAAGAGGAGGAACCAAGCAGAAGTAACAATCATCTACGTGGTTGCTTTGCTCTCTCCACACCATGGGAACTGCAAACGGCATTGATGGTCTTTTGCCATTCAACCACTGTGAAAGCTGTGTTGTACATGTAGCACAGCATATATGCGGGGCCCATGGCTTGTCTTGGTCACCAACCTTGCATCCGAAGTAAGCATGATAGGCCCTATGCCTTCTTGACTTGAGAAGTTATACTTTTCTTCTGGTTGGCAAATGTCACTTCCCCACAAATATAACAGAAGTTGTCCACAGTATTTACGCACTTCCGAGGCATTACTGCTCTGTATTGTATCTAAATGGATAAAGTATAATAGATTTATAAAACAGTAACTAACTTAAACTATCTCGCACAAAGTCTATAATATTGTAAATGCTCAACCGTTCCGACTCGGCTTTATACAGTACACTGCTGACGTCATCTTACGTCAGCAGCCGACTGGCTGTAGTTTTACATTGCATCACAAAATGACGTGATCAACTGTGCATGATGTGTCCTTGATGGGATTATGCAATGAGGTGGAATATTACATCATTCTAGACTTATTTAGGATATTGTCGCAGTCCTACTGCGTAAATTTACATGGTGAAACATAAAAAATGAACTATAGGAAATATTTTCAAAACGAGAGCCAATAAAAAAATTTTATGGTTATTTTCGTGTTCAGCACACCAAGATGCTACACATTAGGGCCTTTTCCAGTGAGTAACGATTTCTATGTTGACCAGTGTAAGCGCCACAATTTCTGAACCCGTTTTAAAGCGTAGTCAATCAGAAATTGGTAATTAATTTGTATTTAAATTATTTTAATCATCTATCTGATGATATAAGTTGGTTTATTAATTGGTGCACTGGTCTGAGTCGCTATCAGTTATTGAAAAAATAGTTTGCTGATTGACGATTGACTGATTGGAATGACTGAATGATTGTCTCACTTCCTCACTTTGCTCATCCACTTAATTTGTAGCGTTGCTCACTTGCTTTGCTCACTCATTCACTACTCTACACTCGCTCGCACTCGATCACTCACTCACTCATTAATTCACTCATTCTCTCAATCACTTACTGAATGGTTCCAATCTAACAGACTCTCCTTAAATTTAAGCAAGACCAACTTCATTCTGTTCTGCTCACATAGGAAACCTATTCCTAATGTAAACATAAATATTTGTATCAACAATCAGCAGATAGTTCAAGTGAACTCCTGTAAATTCCTTGGTGTTTACATTGATAGCCACTTAACCTGGAAAGTCCACATACACCATATCTCTAGTAAAATTTCCAAAAGTATTGGAATAATCTATCGTATCCGTAATATTATGACCCTAAACATCTTACTCAGCCTATATTATTCCCTAATTTACCCCTACTTAACTTATTGTAACCCTGTCTGCATGGGCCTCTAATTACTCACGACTGAAATGTTTGTTTGTCTTGCAACGACGTGCAGTCAGAGTCATTCTAAGAACCTTTATGGTATAGAAAATACTGAATGCTGTTTTTCTAGTTTGAATATATTAAAACTTGACTCTATAAACAAATTTCTAATCTCTATCTTTATGTTTAGATATGAACGTAACCTGTTACCACCAGTCTTCGATAACTATTTTAAGAAGCATATTGGTCGTCATCCTCATTATACCAGATCCCAAGCTGGCTTCTACAGTGCCTTTGCTAGGACAAACACAAGATCATTTGCAATTAAGCTTACTGGCCCATCAATATGGAATTCACTTCATCTGGACATCCGTTTGGTACCATGCTTATCACTATTTAGAAGAGTGCTAGGACAGTTTCTATGTTTAAAATGATTGCGCTTGGCACAGTTGGTAATTAATTGAGCGCACATTGATATAACTAATTTTTGTAAGCTCATGTTTGTTGACATGGACTTGACTAGTTAAGTAATCATGCATTTAATTCTCTTGATTGTGATGTGCTTATTTTGTGTGTGTTTATTTTATTTTACCAAGTTCTTTTCTGTTATCCTGTTTACAGTAATAGGTGCTCGGCTGAGCCATGCTGATCATCTGATGCATTATCTGTTCGGTTTTTTGTTTTTGTTTTGTTTGTTTGCATTTTCTTGTATTTTTAACTAGTCCTTTACTTTTCATTCATACTATACCTCAAGGACATTATTTTCAGGGCCTGGTTTTGTCCCCATCATGTTCATTTTCCTTTTCTTTTTTGGTGCCATCTTATTACTATGTAACAAATAGGCAGCCCTAATTAAGCGGGACCTATGTCCCTTTTGGGCTTTCCCTATTGTATCCCGAATGTTTTTGCATTCCGATTGGTGCCTACTGTACTTTTTGTATTGAATTCGGATCAATAAAGTTGAATTGAATTGAATTGAATTCACTTAATCAACCCCCTCAATCCACCAATCAGTGTACAGTGGATTAATCAACACATTTATTATTCTATCGTTCATGGGACCAACGCTCATAGGACTATCGCTTATTGGACCATCGCTCACTGTGCAAAAGTAAGTATATATATAGCATCAGCCCGAAGTAAAAGATAACTATCATGGCGCTAGGCTGAAGTAAAAGATTGCCCCTATAGCCCCAGGCTGAAGTAAAAGATAGCTCCTACAGCCCCAGGCTGAAGTAAAAGATTGCTCCTATACCCCCAGGCTGAAGTAAAAGATTGCTCCTATAGCCCCAGGCTCAAGTAAAAGATTGCTCCTATAGCCCCAGGCTGAAGCAAAAGATTGCTCCTATTGCCCCAGGCTCAGGTAAAAGATTGCTCCTATAGCCCAAGGTTCAAATAAAAGATTGCTCCTATAGCCCCAGGCTGAGGTAAAAGATTGCTCCTATAGCCCCAGGCTCAAGTAAAAGATTGCTCCTACATGTATAGCCCCAGGCTCAAGTAAAAGATTGCTCCAATTGCCCAAGGCTGAAGTAAAAGATTGCTTCTATAGCCCCAGGCTGAAGTAAAAGATTGCTCCTATAGCCACAGGCTCAAGTAAAAGATTGCTCCTATAGCCCCAGGCTCAAGTAAAAGATTGCTCATATAGCCCCAGGCTCAAGTAAAAGATTGCTCCTATTGCCCCAGGCTCAAGTAAAAGATTGCTCCTATAGCCACAGGCTCAAGTAAAAGAGTGCTCCTATAGCCCCGGGCTGAAGTAAAAGATTGCTCCTATAGCCCCAGGCTCAAGTAAAAGATTGCTCCTATTGCCCCAGGTTCAAGTAAAAGATTGCTCCTATTGCCCAAGGCTGAAGTAAAAGATTGCATCTATAGCCCCAGGCTCAAGTAAAAGATTGCTTCTATGGCCCCAGGCTCAAGTAAAAGATTGCTCCTATAGCCACAGGCTCAAGTAAAAGATTGCTCCTATAGCCCCAGGCTCAAGTAAAAGATTGCTCATATAGCCACAGGCTGAAGTAAAAGATTGCTCCTATAGCCCCAGGCTCAAGTAAAAGATTGCTCATATAGCCCCAGGCTGAAGTAAAAGATTGCTCCTATAGCCCCAGGCTCAAGTAAAAGATTGCTCCTACATGTATAGCCCCAGGCTCAAGTAAAAGATTGCTCCAATTGCCCAAGGCTGAAGTAAAAGATTGCTTCTATAGCCCCAGGCTCAAGTAAAAGATTGCTCCTATAGCCCCAGGCTCAAGTAAAAGATTGCTCCTATAGCCCCAGGCTCAAGTAAAAGATTGCTCATATAGCCCCAGGCTCAAGTAAAAGATTGCTCCTATTGCCCCAGGCTCAAGTAAAAGATTGCTCCTATAGCCACAGGCTCAAGTAAAAGAGTGCTCCTATAGCCCCGGGCTGAAGTAAAAGATTGCACCTATAGCCCCAGGCTCAAGTAAAAGATTGCTCCTATTGCCCCAGGTTCAAGTAAAAGATTGCTCCTATTGCCCAAGGCTGAAGTAAAAGATTGCATCTATAGCCCCAGGCTCAAGTAAAAGATTGCTTCTATAGCCCCAGGCTCAAGTAAAATATTGTTCCTATAGCCACAGGCTCAAGTAAAAGATTGCTCCTATAGCCCCAGGCTCAAGTAAAAGATTGCTCATATAGCCACAGGCTCAAGTAAAAGATTGCTCCTATAGCCCTAGGTTCAAGTAAAAGATTGCTCCTATAGCCCCAGGTTCAAGTAAAAGATTGCTCCTATTGCCCCAGGCTGAAATAAAAGATTGCTCCTTTAGCCCCAGGCTGAAGTAAAAGATTGCTCCTATAGACCTAGGCTGAAGTTAAACCGCCGAAATGCACCTAGGCCTACTTGTCATCACGTTATCGTTACCTAATTATGGGATTATTTGCTTAGAAGAGACCAGCTGGACGTCTCTCACTTGACATGGACACGAGCGATCGAGTCTGACTAGATAATATTCGAAATAGGCCCCTACACAGCGCCTGGTGGTGAGCCCAGATTAGAAACTGGTTTCATCGAGTTATGGAAGCGATATCATTCCAGAGGAGTATGCGACCGATGACGATGACGATGACGATGACGATGACGATGACGATCTGATGATGACGACGACGACGACGACGATAACGATGATGATGATGATGATGATGATGATGATGATGATGATGATGATGATGATGATGATGATGATGAAGATGATGATGATGATGATGATGATGATGATGATGATGATGATGATGATGATGATGATGATGATGATGATGATGATGATGATGATGATGATGATGATGATGATGATGATGATGATGATGATGATGACGAAAGACATGACTCCGATTCCAAACATTATCCACCATAGCGGCGAGTTTTTCTATCTGATTCCCTTTTCATAGTATTATTACTATAAAAGACATTCCTTCAGAAGAAACCTTATCCATTCTCAACTCAAAGTCTATGGTTCATTTAAAAACTCGTCCTTCACGCTACTTCCTCGAATTAATCGAAGAGATTGACTTATTTTGTTGGCTATGATATCCACTACTCTGAGTCGTCTATGTCCTTCTTTGGCACATGTGTTAATTTGCCATCTAAAATAGCTGTTATTACGTTTCTTTATGCATGTGTATCTCTGTATATTCAGTGCATACAATATTCTACGTGATCGCCTCGTTGCGAGTCATCATTCTAAAAAGCCAATATTATTATACAGACGATTTTTAATGTAAAGGGTCATACGGTGCTTAATTTAACGGATTTATCCTGGTCTTAAGAAGTTAAGACCCCAAAAACCCGAACCCGACCCTTTGCCAAATTCGAGTCAAGTCAGTCGATCGGTTGATTTAATAGAATTGGTTAGTATTCGAGCAGCATTTAGGCTAATCAAAAAATATGTCATATTGAAGTTGCGTATATTACTATTTTTCAATTGAATAATGTCGTGTATCGCAATGAAATTCTTTTATTTACTCTCTTCTATTGTTTATTTTCTCATTATGCATAGGCCTACCGTTTAGACGGTTCCGGTCCACTATTCCGGGGATCCGCCGGAATATACATACATACAACATACATACATGCATACATACATACATACATACATGCATACAAACATGCATACATACACACATACATGCATACATACATGCATGCATGTGTGAATGTATGCGTGTATGTATGTATACATACAAATATGTATGTATGCATGTATGTATATATATATATACATGTATGTCTGCATGTATGTATGTATGTATGTATGTATGTATGCATGTTTGCATGCATGTATGTATGTATGTATGCATGTATTTATGTTGTATGTATGTATATTCTGGCGGATCCCCGGAATACCGGACCCCCGGAATAGCGGACCCCCGGAATAGTGGGCCGGTACCGTTTAGACATATCTATACATTGTCTCATTGTATGCAAGGAATTCACCTTGTGATGAGTAAGATACCTTATAAGATCATGTAATACTTCCTTCATCATAGCGTGCATGGTCTTGGTCTCTCTCTGCCTTGCTCTCGCTCATAATGGTTCTACCTGGGTTCCAGTCATTACTCTAAAAATATCTATGTGAATGTAGGAATACATTAGATACTTGGTTCAGGTTTTTCTAATGTGAACAACATTGTGAAATAATGAGATTGAAATAAAATAGAAAATGAAGATATCGTAAACTTTTCACTCCCTGGCAAGGATGACTCTAACTTTATACCTAGAGTTTTATATAAAAATATATATTGATTACTTACATCAACTACCTTTATACAACTCATCTAATCCTTTATAACTCGTGCAACAACCATTTTATTGTATTCAAGTTGCGTTCTGACAGCTTGTGTTGATAATAAACGAAAATTGATTGATTGATTGATTGATTGATTGATTGATTGATTGATTCAAATATCTAAGACGCAACTTCAATGCATAACGCAGGGCTCCAGCTTATTCACGAGCGCTGCGTCGTATGAGAGCAGTTGTCCACATTGAAGCCCGGTTGCCAGAAGACCCAAGGAGGCAGAAGAATTGCTAAAATTTAAAGTACTTTCAACGCATGAACACCACTCGGATTTAGCTTATTGGACAAATCTCTTACTCGTTAAGAGTTGGTGGCTCTATTCGCTGAGACAATGTATTGTCCAATGTCCACAAGAAGTCTAGAATCCTGGAAATGATGAATAGAATCTGCTTGTTTGAGGCCTTATCCGACCATAATCCTAAATTGACACAGGCGCAACACGTTTACATATCATTGTACGTCGCATAGCCGCTTAAATAGGCCAGCTTTTATAGATTTTCACAATTTATTTTCTACAGAAAAAGTTAGTTGATTCAATGAAATTATAAAGAAAATCGTTGCTCGATCGGGTGGTGGTTAACGTCCTGGACCGTCAAGAAAATGTTTTTGGGTTTAAATCTTCGCCAGGGCTGAATAACGTTTCGACATTTCTGCTTCAGTTGAGCCATCTATTTACTCGTCTATAGCAAGAGTACAGTAGTCATAAACGTAGAGATCGAATGAGGCGGCGAAAGAGAGGATTGGTGACCAACTCTCGTAAGCTGAGGCTTCAATGTATTGAAGTAACGCTTCACTTTTATGGCTGCCTCTTCAGGTTATCTTAAATGATGGATAGATCGCAATAAAATGTCATTAGGGGCCTACTTGATTCGTATTGGCCGATCTGCCTTCGGGCAGCGATTATGGTTAATAGCTGACGCGATCCGCTTCAGCCGCTCTGGCCATTATCCTTCAAGTTAAATAATAAGTTGCTTTAGTCACTAGAGTAGGCCCACTAGACTGCTCTGGCTCGCCACTGTGACGTAAAAAACAATAGCAACGATAGCAACACGTTAGCTAACAGACATATATCATTATATCAAACTATCTAATAATGTAGTTTTCCGCATAATTTTATGTGTGTCGATCGTAAGATAAACGCTCTCCAATGTCTGCTATAATTATGCATGGGACGAGCTGGAATGTGTGCGCACGGGTTGTCTGGAATGTGCATCAAGCATCCCTATGAAACTCCCTTCCCTTGGTACAGCGTGGAACCCTACTTACTAGGCTCTCTCTGTCTGTCTGTCTGTCTCTGTCTGTCTGTCTCTCTCTGTGTGTCTCTCTGTGTGTCTCTGTCTCTGTCTCTGTCTGTCTGTCTGTCTGTCTGTCTCTGTCTCTGTCTGTCTCTGTCTCTGTCTCTGTCTCTGTCTCTGTCTCTGTCTCTGTCTCTGTCTCTGTCTCTCTGTCTCTCTCTCTCTCTCTCTCTCTCTCTCTCTCTCTCTCTCTCTCTCTCTCTCTCTCTCTCTCTCTCTCTCTCTCTCTCTCTCTCTCTCTCTCTCTCTCTCTCTCTCTCTCTCTCTCTCTCTCTCTCTCTCTCTCTCTCTCTCTCTCTGTTGTAGATCGTTCAAAGACTTTTCTGTTACTGCGAGGCTCACACGCTGAGAGCGTCTCTTAATAGTTCGCACTATGAGAGGCGCTTTATAAATTCCCAGATACCATACCATACCATGCGCACAGGCTATAGGAAAATTTAACTCTTCTTTCCTAAAACAATAAACTGTTATTTGGTATTCGTAAAAGAACCCCGTTGTACATATCAAAATATTTTCAGCTTTAGTGGGGTTTGCGCTCATATATATACGTAGATGCACTTCGGTAACCTTACATACTGTTAATAAAATTCCGAAGCCGGTAAAATCACACCATTTTGTTCGTACAGCAGCGCCTGCAGTGTCTGGTTTACAGCGATAGAAGCTTAAAACTAAAACGAAGCAGTTTGCAAAACGCATACAAATCCAACATGTTCCTGCAATCAGGCCACAAGAGCAATTAGGCTGTGTTCCATATACGTAAGAGTAGCAAAGGTTAAGTTTTATATACGCCAATGATTCGTTAATGCATAAATATTCGCTTTGTTGCTTGCGATCAGCAATTTATATACAAGAGTTTATCAAGCCAGAGTGAGTAGATGTTGAGTGTTCGCACTATACGGTAAGGTGATGTTTTTACGGCTATTATGCAGAATCATTGAGTAAGTTATTTTGCTCATTGAGGATCGGTAAATCAGAATACGATCCATAAAAGCATCACTTTACTGAACACTTAACATCTACCTTTGTTAATTTATATACCATAGAATAGCTGATACAGGATAATAAATAGTTTAAGACGCTAAGCAATTGCTAAGGGCAAAAGTCGTTGTGAGGGACGCCTTCGTTTTAAAGCTTTGATTCACAGTAGCAAGACCTTCACTGACCGACGAAGATCACAACCAGGTGAAACCTTATTCAATTCTTGTTAACTTTTTTTTATCAAACCGTTCCTTTCTCCTACGCTATGATGAGATTCCCCGACATGTCAAGCTTTAAACATAATTTCAGTTTGTGGATAAACAAAAGTTTTGCCAATTAATCCGCAATATACTTAGGATGATGCCAAGTTTTTTTCAATGTTTGGAGATAGTGATTTCAATATGTCTGTCTTACCAAAATGTACTAAACTATCGACACAACTTGAATGATAGCGCTAAAAAAGATGGGAGGCATCAACTTGCTAGTAATTCGCAAATTGGTCCACATACTCTGTTGACGGGATTCAGTTGGCTGGGTTCTACGTGTGTGCGTAGATCCGTCACTGGTAACTCTTCCAGTTTACTATGCACTGCTTTCCTAACTGATGAAATTCTAGTTCCAAATGACACTTGACATCACATAGGCAAGCTAAATTTAGTTTATTCTCGTACTGGCGTTATATAAATGAAAAATAAATTGGCGCTATATAAATGATTAATTACAATCAATCGATGGTCGCCTCATAAGAAATCGTAATTCGGTATCATTATCGATTTGAGAATTCTAATCGGAATCCGAAATGGTCCAAGAAACACTCTGGAAACATCTATTTGCTTGTTCTAGAAAGGCTGAGCTTAGAGTCATTCGCTTTGTTTATTACATTTTAAAGAATTTCCCAGCAATCATTGTGATGAAATTTAATGGAAACACACATCCACAAAGTCTCAGTTAAAGGAAACCTCCCAGCCTCAGGATCTATATCCATAATATAGGCCTATATTAAAAGTTTTTAGTCTCACGGCGATACAATAATACATGGCCAGGGAAAGCGAGAAGTTTATCTCCTGATGGGTTAACATTGAGAATGACCGTCCGTTGCTGTTATGCTAATCTTGCAAGGTCTTACAATGCGTCCTTAGCCATTGCATTGTCTGTGTCTCTGTTTGCCTATATTGCTCATGTTCATTCATTCATTCATTCGAGGATTTATATAGCGCCCCTTCAAAGATACTATTCACAGCGCTCGTTTTTTTTTGTTCTACATGGCGGCTATATGTTTTTCTCTAACAACATCTATATGCAAATAGGAAATACAAGCTGCTCCTTTGTCTATCTGAGGCAGCCATGGGTATGAAGTGTTAGCGACTTCGTTCTTAGCCTCGGAATGTGAGGGCGGGTGGCCAGTCCTCTCCCTCGCCGTATCATCTTCCCACTGACACTTTATGGTCAGTGTACTAATTATAGCTGAGTTTGCTAGGGGCGGCCGTTGAGCAGATTATCTCAAACCAAATTTTCTGCTCTGCCTGGGATTTGAACCCCCAGCCTCTCGATTGACAGTTTGACTGATTTAAGCAATATTGCAAAACAATTAGAACTAAATAGAATAGAAACTGAAATGAAGTGGATTATACTTTATACCCATGCGTGTCTTTTGATTTATCTTAAAATGGAATAATCTCTTCCAGGTTAACACCTATGGTTCTGTTCACTGATACAGTGTTTTGTCCAATCACTTCAACAGGTTTAAAATCTTTGAACTGACGAATAGAATCTGCTTCTGGTTCTGAAGTCATTTTGTAGCATAGGTTAACATAGGCGCAACACGTTAAGATGCCATTAAAGTCGCAAATAAGCAGCAAATAAGCAGCTTTGATTGATTGATGTATTTCCTTTTAAACTGAAAACTAACATATTCTTGGGAATTAGTCAATAAGTCAGTCGTATCTCGTATATGGTGAGCGTTCAGGACTGTCAGCAAAATGGT